>BGPT01001372.1:116547-167875 GCA_003297045.1 Symbiodinium sp. clade C Y103
TGCAGCTGCAGCTGAAAGAAGGGGGGCAGGACCGGACCTCGACACCTAACAGGCCTGAGAAGAGAGGGAAACAAGAGTTGCGAATCCCTGTGTTCCCGATGTTTCCGCACTTGACACTCGTTCGGCCGCTTTTCAATTTTACCAAGTATGGTCAGAGCGTTAGTGCTGGCTAAGTTGGATCAACGTCTGGGTCTCTTTCTCGTAGACCATGCCCCTGTGTCTGCTTCTGGTGTAACCGGCATGGTAGGGCTTGCCAGAGATCTCCACCATGTTCTGGGTCTTGGTGGAGGCGTGACCTCTTTGGAATTGTAGAGGCACGGATGGTGTGTGTACGTCTTGCCAGGTTCGAACTTCCTCGAGAGGGAATCAGCCACAACGTTGGCAACCCCTGGCAAATGCTGCACCACCTCCGGCTTGAAACTCGCAGTTCCCAAGTCGAGAGCAAACTCCCGTGCCACTATTGACAGCTGCTTGGAATGCGTTTTCAACGTTGAGAAGAGCACCAAGGATGACATGTTGTCTCCTCGCAAGTACAGATGTACCCTAACACTTTTCCAGTGATGAGACCAGAGTCGCATCGCCACCAAACCAGAGAGACACTCCCAAAGCTGCTGTGCTTCACATCCACCAGCTTTTGCTTCAAGTATGTCTTCATCATCGGACGATATGGGAATGGCGAAGTGCTCCTTGACAACTCCATTGATGGTCAAGAATGCTCCCATACCATAAGGAGAAGCATCCCAGGTGATCTGCACTTTGACATCTGCATTGAAGTACTGCTCAACATTGTAAGTTCGTCGGATACTGCCCGACTCCCCCTGTAAGAAAGCACGCAACCAGAGCAGAGAGTGTGTGATCTGTTTGGTCCACACACAGTTGCTAGGGGCTTTGTTCGGCCCATGCAACGCTGCATACAGCGACTGGAGAAACGGTCGCCAAACATACAGGACTGATGCAATGGACATGCACTTCCCTACCAGTGTGTGCAACTTCTTTGATGGGATAACGTTGGATTCCAAAGCTTCGCCAATCAGCTGTAAAAGTTCTGCCACTTTTGCCTCAGTTACTTCAACTGTGACATCATGCTGATTGATCTGAAGAGCAACGCCTATCCAAACCACCGCATTGGACAACACCGCCTTGTGGAATGCCATGGGGATGCCAAGAAGCATCCACGCCACTGAGATCATCGATGCCAATCTCTTCTGTCTGCTCATTGTGCCTCTGAGTATGGTCAGAGGATCATCCACATATACCTGCATCATGCCCTCAGGAGCTCGGTCTTTGTATTTTGATCGGCACAGAGTTGACTGCACAAAGCGTGCAGCTAGCGCCATAATGACAGCGAAAGTCAAAGGTGCTCCCCTTGATCCCTGTGCAGTGCGCAAGAAGACATAGTATCTCCCATTCAGCATGGCTACAAAGAACTTTCTCTCCTGATGATGCAATGGCACAAGCCAAAAGGCGTCTGATACATCCGCAATGAACAACGTGACTGATTCCCCAGCATCACAGCTTTGCATGAGTTTCATCGCAGACTGAACTGCGTCAGTAATTCTGGGTAACGCCGATTTGTGAGTGCGTGAAGCATACTTTGAGACCTTTGATTGCTTGCAGTCCAGGATGATGCGAGTCTTCTTCGTGGTCTGCCCTGTTTCCACGTTGAGCTTCTCTTTCACAATGCAGCCCAACTTGGATAGGACTGGTTTCTCACCCAAGAACTCTGTTGCCTCTCTAAGGCTCTGACATTCCAGAAGGTACCCTTTGGCATGATAACTTCTGATGGCTGCCACCGCATCTTCATTCGACTCCACGCCTTGATAGTTGTGAAAGTTGTCAAAGTCAGTGGCCAGTGCAACTACATCCAACTCAGGTGAGTCATCATCAACCTCTGGGCATACCTTGCCTAGATCTATGTCCATGGATAGCCCTGCAGGTGCTCCTTCATACAACCATCTTGCTGAAAACGCCGCTGGGTCTTGTGTGACCATAGCCCAGTACTCAAGCAGTTTGCCACGGACAACAGTTTGGTATAGCCCATTGTCTACTGAAGACACATCACACACAGCTGGCATGTCATCTGATCTGTTTCTCTGCAGCAAGTCGGCCAGTTTGTGTCTGAGCTCATCAAGCCAACGCGTTGGATGAACGACCTCATCCACGGGCTTTCCGAAGTTGTTCACCAAGGCTTCTTCAACCTGCGGAGCCTCATCAAGTTCACGCTCGATCAGATTGCCAAGCTGTGTGCCAATGAACCTGGATCTAGCAGTCATGGAACTGTAGATGTTTCTGAGCGACCATTTGTCACTGATGGGTTCGTCAACTGGTTGATGTGCTCTCAGGCGCACTGCTGCTTCCAGTCTTGTACTCAGCCCTGCATTGGCTTCATGTAACTTGGAGGCTTCGGGCATCTCTGTGCTCTTGTCTTGCTCAAGCCATTCTGAGAACTTCTTCGCCAGCGCTTTGTTCAAGTCTCCAGGGTATGCCGCAAATGCCCTGGTGATGAATGGTCCTTCTGGCTCCTTGTCACGAAGCATTGACGCTGACCATTGATCAGCTGGCACCGCCATCTGCCTGCCCTTCAAAGGCGGGTGTGGAGAGTGCACCCATTCTCCACTCCATGGGATCCTCCACCACTGCGGCGGGTGATTGCAGCGCAGCTCCAACTCGCTGAGATCTCGATTGCTCATCAAGTCCGTGAGCTTCTCAGCCTGTGCGCCAAATCGGCACTGTGCCAAGGTGTAGATCTTGACGTTGTCGTGCTGCAGTAGTTTCTGGAACTCATCCAAGGTAAACATGGATGTCTTGCCTTCTCTCCAATGCGGCTGTTCGAGCACCCAAGGCTTGTCATCCTTTTGTGCCTTTGCCGCCGTGTCATGCGCCCTCATTGCAAGGAGGGTGCCTTCCCGTACCCTCACCTTTTCAGGAGGAGTAGCGTCTCTTCTCCCATATCTCTCAGACCCTGTAGCCGTCCTCAAAGGTCTTGGACCACCATCTCGCTCATTTCGAGCGGCTGTGAATGTAGACTCTCATTGAACTCTTTGTCAACATAGTCACATTTCAACGTATTCTGCTTGCAAAAGGTTGAGAACCCATCTGTTTCCCGTCTAGGACCACTGTACAAGTACAAAACACTGCTGCCCTTTGACGAGGTTCTCCGTTCAACATTAACTGTATTCTGAGCAGACTGAACCAGAATCGACCCGTCCAGCTGCTCGTCAACATGCATAGGTTGTGCCTTTTGTCAGTAATGGGCACCTTTGCCCCGTCCTTTCTTGCCTCCGCCACGTCCTTTTCCTCTGCCCTTCTGGCTCTTCAAGAAGTTCGGCTGAGGCATCGTCTCATGCGGGCATTTGGATGCCGAATGTTGACCAAGGCATCTTGAGCATTGATGAACAGTATCCCATGCTGATGGGCACCATCCTCCAGCAGCTGTGGTCTCACATCGACCTTCATTGAACGCCGCACACAACGGGTAGCCTGTTCTGTTGGCAGTGTATTTGCCATCCTGCACACTGTGGTGCCTACCCGTCCTGTTCGGGTTTCTCGGCCTCAGCTTTGGGGCAGCTGTCTGATTCTGCACCAATCTGGACGGTGCTGAGGCTGAGGCCTCTCTTGGCGAACTCGCCGCATTGTGGTCAGGCTTGACCTTGGCATCTCCATCCAAGACTTCACCAAGTCCACTGACCTTTGTCAGCACCATCATCGCAGGCTCCGTCACCTCCTCACGCCAGTAGCTCTCCATGTTGATCCCCCTCTGAAAAGCCAAATTCCATGGGCGCTTCGAGTCATAGCCTGGGACCTTTGATGGGCTGCCGGCTGCATCTCCATGTGCAACACGTAGCGACTCTTGCTCTGCTTGGATCTGACGACGAATCCTGTCCACCATCTCCAACCTGAACCGCACATCAGCTTGGTATAGCAATGCCCAAATTGGAGCACCATACCTGTTGTGGAACTTTTCAATCAGATCTCTGTACTTGGTGAGGGTGCCCAAGTCAATGATGTCCAACATCACACAGACATTACTGAAGACCTGCCAGCTTTGTAACCACATTCCGATACTTGTCGGTCCTGTCATTTCGATGCTTGTCAGCACACCGTCCCGACCTATCACATAGCCTGACAACTTCAGCTTCTTGACCAACCGATGTGCATACGGTCCCCAGATGGCGAAGTCGCAGTACGGTGGATTGCTCATGCTCACCAAGTGGTGCACTGCAGAGAGTTGTTCCAAAGTGGGTTCACTCTCCTTCGGCGGTCTCTCCTGATCACCGTACACAGAGGAGTATCTCATGTAGTACTTGTGACAGTATTGTAGACAACTTCACTTTGCGCTCTGCTGCCGATGAAACACTTGCAGGTGTCTGTGGCGTTTGTGCCACCTGTGCTGCTTTGTCTTGTGCTTCTTTCAACTGTTTCTGCAAGTCCTCAACTGTCTGACTTTGACCACAGACTACTTTGCATACTCTGAACACCAGCCTGGCTTGCCCCACCTGAGCGATCGTTGGAGAGTGGTAGGTGAAGGTGCCATCAGTTTCCTCTTTCGGCACTTTCCACTTCTGTATCACTGCCAGTGCGTCGTCATTGTCAACCAACGCTAGGGTTCTTGGGTGTGTTGCATCTCTGACACCCAAGATCATTGCCAGTGTACCTCCAACAGTCTTATCAGATGAAAGGTCGTCCCCACTGAATCCAGCCCAATCCATGACATGTTTCANCATCTCTGACACCCAAGATCATTGCCAGTGTACCTCCAACAGTCTTATCAGATGAAAGGTCGTCCCCACTGAATCCAGCCCAATCCATGACATGTTTCACCCACATCCAACGAAATTTGGGGGTCAAAATATCTTAAGCCAAAATGGCAATGGAAGATATTATGAACAAGTTCCCACCCAACCACCCTACAAGACATGTTCAATGTTNAGCCAAAATGGCAATGGAAGATATTATGAACAAGTTCCCACCCAACCACCCTACAAGACATGTTCAATGTTACTTCCACATAAATGTGTCATCCAACAAAAATGCTGACACAACCCGAAAAACTTACTTGACCACACTGAACTTCTTCACTCGAAACTAAAACAACGCATAGCTCAACCGCACTGCCTCATTCAATGTCTTCACGAACTCCTCTCGCCCAGCAACTGCGTCGCTCTTTCGGTAGAGTTCTGCTCTGTTGCTCACATCTTTCAAGTATTGGACGGGACTCATGCCTTTGTTTTGGGCGGTTTCCTCTATCTGCTTTGGGATGCTGAAGGTCAAATTTTGGAAGCCGCCGACCAAAAAACAACCAATTGCAGCAAGACGCAGACAAGAAGCTGAAGTTATTCTCTTGGAAGCCATTGCGCTGGAAAAAGGGTCGCAATCAAGCAATCAAAACTGAGTTTCGACCCCTGCTCTGTCAACTTTTTTGGAATAGTTCTTCGTTCTTTCTACCCAACACTGTTTGTTCGATGCGTTCTGAATTGAGCCCTCTAAGACTGAGCTGCACGGCAGGGGCTGTTGCCCCGGAATTCATCTGCAAACGCTGAGCCGAAAGCTTGAAACTGAACATCAAACCCAGACGCGCATGGAAGCATGCCATGTTTGCAAATACATTTCAACGCGCTGACGCAAGAAATCCACAGGTTCACCCTCGTTTGCGTTTTCCTGCAAGCTCCACGAGTGGTTGCGGGCTGGAAATCCCTCATTGTTCTTTTTGTTTCAAAGGAAACGGTTGCTACTGTTGTGCGCCACAAAGTCAGAATGCATTACGAGCCAGGACGACATTTCTTCTCTTTGGTCCTATCTTGACTCTCCCCCGATCATAACATTTTGAAACAGAAGAGGATGTTCCTTGCAAAGGATTTAAGCCTTCAAGAGCCCTTCAAGTCACAATCAAAGAATGCCCAGGAAAGCCGAGGAAAGCCCCAAGGATCTCAACTAGGACCCCCTACGGGCGTTGCGCTGGAAGTAACATGGCGGCTCTCAGGTCATCACGGAGTTCAAGGGCTACGACTGTTTATGATGGCTTTGGCATCACGTCAGCATCCTGATGACTTAAGATGACTCATTTGACGCATTTGACAATTGCAAAGAGGGCTTGTTCATTTCGCAACTTCCTCAAGCTGCTTGTATTCTGTCAGGCATCTGTAAGTCCCACCTACAGTGTAGGTGTATTCTCCATAAGATTCACATGATGATCCTTCACATCGCCTGCCATAGGAGCAAAAGCATCACGTGGACAAATGAAAGTGGAGTCTCTGCTGCAGTCAACTCACTTTGTTGAGTAGGGCCGCAATCAGATTGAACATAGCGACCTACGATTACCTCCGTAAAGAGTGCCACCCGTGTCATGTCTCCAACAACTACAAAGACTGACAGCAGAGTACTTCTCATGCAAAACCTTTTTTTCGATCACTCCAGCCCACGCTTGTGGTGGACCAGCTCCTCCCTGATGCATCACCATTATCTCCACCCTGGATTCCAAATTCCAACGAAGAAAGCACTGTCATTGAAAATGCGACACCAATTCAAGCATCCTTGCCTCCCGGAAGTCAAGCTTGAAAGTAAGCGCTTTGGCCTTGTTACCACATTGCAGTGGCTGATAGAACGCTGTATAGAACAAATTTGTGATGGGCAAAACCAAAAAAAAGAAACACAAACAGAAACCACCTGGGTATCCATGGTATCCATATGGTATCCATGAGCACAGAACCTCTTCCTCCAGCTTTTGGCACAGCTCTAACACCTGCCCCATGAGGTGCCACCCCGGCCATGAAAGTTCGCTCGCATCCGATCCGCTGAAAGCCAATTTGGTTGCACTATGATATGGCAATATGTTGCAAGATGTTGCAATGCCAGCAATTTGCTTTCAATGGAAACAAAAATATGCCAAAAAAAAGCAACAAAGACTCCTCGGCTTCAATGTCTCCACCCTCAGCGATCGCAATAAACCAGTACACTTATTTCCATCACAGCAGACCGAGAATGAACAACATGAACAATCCATCTCGGCGCCATGCCGACAAGCCATCAATGTCCTGGACAGCACGTGGCACATGCGGAGCTTGCCTGGCTTGCCTCAGTCACAGTCAGGTCTTCGCCATCTACAGAGGATTCAAAGATGTCAGAGGTCACCCGTCAACTTAAAAAGATTCAAAATCCGAAAGGATAAAACAAAAGCAACAAACAACTGCCTCAACATCCGAAAGCGTGGGCATACCGTATGCCTTTCAGTTGCCTTTCGGTTGCCTTTCAGTTGTCTTTCCTCTCCTTTGATGCACCCCTTGTCAGACGTAGGCATCTGTGGCCACCGCCGCAATTCTGCCAACTCCTGTGAGGCCACCGGGAGACGGAACAAGTCCAATTGCAACCGCAGCTTCCGGAAAAAATGTGGGCGCTGAAAATCATAGATTTAAAAGCTGAACCAATGCGAATGCACCAAAAAAAATCCAATAATTGGACAATAACACATAGATTGTGTGCCCCCAGGTTTCCCTCCAAGTTTGCCCAGACCTCGCGACAGTTTCGCAGTTCATTCTGCGCCTATCAATCGGAATGTCAGACAGCAACAACAAGTGTAAAGTCGCAAGGAGGATAAAAAAGCAGCATGGGAAATCATAAATTCGGAAGGACTTGGATCACCTTGGATCTTAGCACTCCTGACTCGGGGGCTTTCTGCTGAAGTTTGCGAATTTCTTCATTTCACATCTCAATACTTTCATGTCATGTATGATACTTGTTTGCGCCCATCTCTGGTTCGCCCTTGTGCCAGTCCCGCTGCTTCTCGCCGCCTCTTGAGCTTCTAGTGCGTTCTGTTCTGCGCGAGCCTTGCAGAAAGGATAAGCAAATCTAGTCCGGCCATGTCCGGCCTAAAAGCAGTTGCTGAAAGTTTGTAGTATATATTCAGAATTGGAGTTTTTTCTTTGGTTTGACTTTCAGACTGCGACAAGTCCAACATGCTCACGAACTGTCCCTCTTCCATTGGCAAGCCTCTGCTGTCATAAGTGTCTCACGGAAGTGCTCCTGTGAACAACTCCAAACAATCCAAACCGCAGTTGCCAAACATTCAGGTTGCCGCGTCCTCCCGTTTTTGCCAGCCTTCCTGTTCAGCCTGCCAAGTCAGGCGAGCCCTGTTCGAGATGTCTATCCATTTTTGTTGCATAACTCTTGGGAGTCGATGAAACTCATGGAGTGGATGGCCTCGTAGGCGGCTTTCAAGCGACCTGTCAGGAATGGTGTCACAATGAGGCACTACAATCACAAAGCAGCAGCTAGCATCAAAAATAAACAGAGTTAAGAGGGGTAATTAAGAGGGGTAATTCCCAGGATTTCTCAGGTTTCTGTGCTAAAGAAAACAGCATCATGCCTAGTTCACTGCGTGCAGCGGCCAAGGCATGTTCTGCCGTATACCGGCGTCGTGTCTGATGTTCCACCTGCACGGAGGTAAACACAACAATCTGTGATCAACAAGGATAGTTCTTCTTGAAACGCATATAATATCTTGTTTATCTCTTGATTCGCACTCCATTACGTATCCATCCATCCATCCATCCATCCACCCACCCACCCACCCATCCATCCATCCATCCACACGCGTTTGCATAATTTGCATATATGTATTTTCACATGCTTAAGATGCCTGCAGATTAGAGAGGACTTGTGGGTCGCAATGACTCAGGAGTTGTCGGGGCTGTTGGTTAAAAATTCATGAGTTCAAAGCAACTGTCTGCAGTGAGTTGTGGCTTGGAACCAGAAAATTCACATCCGTTTTGCGCCGGAACATGGTCCAGGTTGGGCCCCAGGTTGGGTCTAAATTTGGACGATGTTGTGCAGGTATGAAAATTGTGTGACTTACTACAGTCTTGCGCACTTTTTGGCGGCCCCCTGAAGTAAGTAAGTCATTGATTCATTGATTCACTCGTTTCGCTCCACACTAAACTACCACGATCTGACACCTTCGGTGCGGATTTACACTTATGATGTATGTATATGCGTATTCATGTTCATGTGAATTCATCTATATGCTGATTGTATCAATATGTGAACATGATTGCTACCTCTACTGCCGCAGTTGCGACAGGACGTCTACCCCACAAGTTCGGCCTCTCGTCTGGCATCATCAAAGGAGGCTTCCAGAGCAGCACCTCGCACCAACTGACCATTGCTGTAGATTGCTGTGGTGTACTTTCGCAATCCAAGTTGTTGATGTGGCAAATTAAAACGAAATTCTGGCAGTAGGTTTTTCCGAAGGTCCAGATCTTGCGTTGTCACGAAAGCTTTCAATCGTGCCAACACGCTACCTTTGCAGCAGCCAGAAATCAATGGAAGCCAGGCTGTTCAGCCCATTTCGGAGCACCAGACCCAACACAGATCTGAGATGCAATACAAGGTTTGGACGTGTTTGAAGATTTTTGAACTGTTTGCCCCATCAGCCATTTTGTTCTCCATTTCTCTCGGCCGCTTGACCTTCCCTCCTTCGTGAGAACACTACTATCTGCATTCCATCTGCTTTGTACAGACAGAGAGATCAAGAAAGTCCTGCACCCAAAGCAATCGCTTGATGTTTGCGTGTGCCCTTGTTATCCTTTGTTCATGTCTTCCTTGCATAAATTCAAACCACCACATGCAACAAAAGATACGCCGACGCAACGCGGGGATTCGCTGAGGTTGCACTTGATGTCCTGCAACATCGCACGTTGTGGCAATGAGGCCACTGTTTTCGACTCAATCCAAGCGCTGGTTCATCCAGGACGATTGAAGACCAACCTGAAAGGTCACATCAGTCAGCCAACTCAGTAAGAACATGTGATATCTAATGATATATATCTACATACATTGCAATGGATTTCTCCCCCGATGCATCTATGACTTTTATGAAACTTGCACTTGTGCCGCACTGATGTCGAATACGTCCGAAGCACATTGAGGTCTGCGCATATCCCTCTAGGTCAATGAAGCAAATGCAATGAAAACCGCCTGACGGGATCTAGAGACAATCGTCTTTGTCCTTCCAAAATCAATTGGACTCTGCCGACGGTGTTTGATCATGGTCATGTATCAGTGCTTTTTGTCCAGAGCAAATTCCGTTAGGCTTTCCAGCCATGGCTGTGAACCTCACTCCGCGAACCTGCCTGTGTCGAAGCGGCGCAATTCTTTGTCATTGCTTGGGCTGCGTTCCATCAACTTTTCAGAGCCTTCGAAGAAGGTAATCTTGTCCTGCAATGTGGGCAGGCTATGAGCAATCGAAGCGGTCAGAGCTGACAAACAAACTCGGAACACGCGAATCACAGCGTGTTCTCATCGGTGGCCAAATTATTTTGCGGGCAGTTAGAATATTTACAATCTCACTTGCTTCAAGAAACTCAGCCACGGTGGAGCATCCTTCGGGTCGTGGATAATCAGAAATGGGAACTTTGCATTCGTCATATCCTGCAGGCAAACAGTTCCATGTCATCTTGAACGGTTGGCTCTTTTGTTTCAGCTCTGCAGCAAGGCATAGCCAATCAACCAGCTTGCTGCCACTTTTCGCTTCGCTCAACGCCACGTCCTTGTCCATGGTGGAGAAAACTTTGGCGAATGCTCCAGCAGTGCCCCACCGGGTATTTCGAGTCCAACCAAGTCCTTTGTGACCAATCTGTGGCAAAGATTCTAGGGTTACACATGGCTACACTCCAATCTGCTGATTTTGCTGCACTCAGTCCTACGTCTGGAAAACGCAACGGGTCGTCTCGCATTTCCATCTCAGCGTACATCTTCTGCTTCGGATCGCCTCAGCAAAAATCCACGCCTGATTGTGGTTTGCGATTGTAGAGTCCTGATGAGTCCTGTTGAAGTTCAGCAACCCTGGACCAACCCCCCAACACACAAAACCACCAAGGCACTGAGGACGTAAGAGTGGCCGTAGTTGATTTTGCTGCTGGAGCTCAGAAAGGAAGGCATCCCTGAATGTGAAAAACAGGGAACGACCTGGGCAAAGTCGCGGAGTGGGTCAAAGGATGAAACCAGAGCATTCTACCAGGTTTCAGTTGAGTGGTGGAGGAAGGAAGAAACACAGACCCGGTACGTCAGCGCGTGATGAAACGAGGTGGTCCTCGTCTTCATCAATTTCTGATTTTGTTGGTATGCGAATGCGTGTTTGTGTCATTAGATATGAGCACTCCAGTCAGACTCCAGTCCATGTTGTGGAAACCAGGTACTCCCTGCAAAGCAGTGATGCGAACAGACCAGACCGCACAGCGAAGCTTAGATGCTTTTCCCTATCAATCCACCTGCTGTGAATATCATGAATATTGAGACATGGACTTCGACTTCTTCCCCTTGTTGCTGCACGCTTTGGACACATACACCCACACGTTTGTGTATATATATATATATTTATATATGACATGTATTAATCGCGTACGTATGTATGCGTGCATATGTGTATATATATATATATACATACATTCATACATTCATACATTCATACATTCGTACATTCGTACATTCATACATTCCTACATTCATACCTTAATTCATTCATTCATTCATTCATTCATTCATTCATTCATTCATACATACATACATACATACATACATCATGCATGCATGCATACCATACCATATCACACCATACCATACCATGACATGACATGACATGACATAACATTACATTTCATTACATGTCATTTCATTACATTACATACATACATACATAAATATAATATATATATATATATACACATATATATCATGTGACCTGGTCATATACGGGCCATTTCAGGAATTGGTGGCAAACATGTACTACCTCAGTGGTGGACAAAAGCGTTGAGAAAGCAGACCACCGCCTGCAACAAGCACAACTCACAGGTTTACACAACACTCTCCAGGCTCGAATTTAACTCAGTTGAAGTGTCGAACTGCTCCGAACTGATCCTGATCAGCTAAAGTTTACTTTATGTAAATATACCATCTGCATCTGTAGGGAACTTTGATTTGTTTTTTTCACATGTGACACTATTGTCTCTTGCCTTTGTGCAAGTAGGTCGTCCAATAGAAGAGTCTCTTTTCATTGATCACTGTACATCTCCACTGAATCTCATCACAAAGGAGATCCGGTCGCAAGAGCTTCTCTTTGCTCCACAACTTCTTTGAAGGTGAAACAAAGAAGCCAAAGTTTGCCAAAGGGGGCAAAAGCGGGGGCAAAAGCTGTTCAGAATCACCACGAATCCTAGGCCAGCACCATCAGTTTGCCAAGACATGTCGAGACACACCGCAGGGCTGCCTATCTGCAGAAAATGACTCGGGTCCCACACAACTCTTCCATTCTCTCCACGAAAATGAGAACAAAGGAGGCAACAGCATCCCATTATGGCAAACCTGCAAGGCGGGCTCAAATGCCACAAATACCACGAACACAGTTGGGCAACTTCTAAGACAAGAAAAAAATCATCATGATCCATTGTTTTTCCTTGGCCAAGATGCGAGATTGGGAGCAGTATGCCCAGCATTGGAGTTGCCGAGCCCAGACTGAGTCGAAACATGGTGGGCAGCAAACCCGATGCAAATCACAATCCTTTCGTATATCCATTTCATTCTATTTCTACCATGCTGCCTTAAAATTGGAAATATCATGAACACAGATACCGTAGCCGTATACAGTTATGTACAGTTTCTGTTTACGTCCACTTCCTGAGTTCCTGGCATTTGCGTGAGTTGAATGAGGAGGACAAGCCCCGCTGTGCCCATCACGGCAAAGAAACACGGTATGGCACACCAATACACTTGGTCGTCGTCGGCTCCCATGGCTTCACGTATCACCTCGGAGTTGGACACATCAAAGGCCTGGACCAAGTCGCTAAAGCCACACAGCCCATGGGCGATGCTGCTCAACCTTGCAGAGAGGGCACTGAGTCTGAGATCAAGTCCAGTTCTGGATACTCTCCTGGCACTGAATTGGAATTAGTCCAAAGAAAGCAGGAAAATGTTTTCTCGAATTTGCAAAGCACAGAAGCACAAAGTTTCAGTGGCAACAGATCAAGTCCAAGCAAAAGGCGACGAATGTCTGCCTCTGTGTATGTGGATCTACATGTACACATTGCGAATCAACGCAAGACTAAAAAGCACCATTTTTTTCAGTCAGCACAACATGTGGTGAGTGTTGTTTTCTGTTCTGGACCCACCTGTCCTGACCAGATTTGAGGCAAAGCCAATCCGGTGGATGGTCAGAGAAAACAAAAACTGCTTGCTGATTTTGGTGAGGCTTGCTGATTCAAGCTGGTCCAAAAAGAACAGTGCCCTACTTTTTTCAAAGAGTAGACAACCACATGTTCAAACATATTAAATAGCCTTGGTTTGATAGTGCATCAAGTGAGAACCAACTCATAACTGTCCAAAGTGCACAACTCCCAAACGTTCTGCAAACTTGTCAGGAGCCAAGAAAGCAGACGTCCCACGCATGCAATCGACACATGAACCACAGCGCGAGAAGCCATTCATGTTTGTCAACTGTTTCGCTTGCAGAAATGTCCAAAAGGGGGGTTGGTTCAATAAAATGAGGTATCCGAAAATCCATACATGGTGGATCATAGTTTGTTTACATGCAAAAATTGCCATTTGGCTGTTTCTCAAAATGAAAGTACCACTTTTCACCATGGGTTTCCTTTTTAAAAACGACCAGGAAAACTTGGATAACAACTTCAGGTCCCCCCAGTTTAGGAATTGCTGGTGCCTCTGGTGGCATTGGCACCTGCAACGCCGGGCAGCCCAGTATTGCACCTGCCATGATATGCCATGATCATCTGCTGTAGATGCAGGATGACCATCATTGACATGGTGCAATGAAGCGAAAATATTGAAAAATCATGCTTTTCTAGTGTCCTAGTATCCGTGACCATGATCCTTCATGAGGCTTTTGTCACCTTGCATTAAAGCAGATGAGCTAGAATTCGTGATCACAGTTGACATGGCCTTTAAAAATCTTCTGCAGGCGTGGATGCCGCTGCAGTCTCATCCCAAGGTGAAAGCAAATCCTGATTTCAGGTGGAGGCACTGAATCCAACACCATTTTCAGTCGCAAAGCGGAGCCCAAAACATTATGATAATTGATTCTTCATAATTGTTTCTTAATGGCTGAGTTCCCTATATATAGCCATTGAGAAAATGGAAATGATGCAAGAAGCACATGGAATGGATTAGCTGATTGGATTCTTCATCTGCGAGGGCAAGCAAGCTTCTACAAATAGTCACTAAAGTCAAGCAAAACGCTGCCGCGGTTCATGCCACCCATGCTTGCGCCATGAATGAAGAGGGGTCGTTGTCTGAGTCGTCGAAGAATCTGCCCAATTTGGAACACTGGCGAGCCGATGAGGGCAAGCTGAGCAAAGCAGTGGAAAACTGGCTTGTTTGTCCCATACCTCTGGAGCCATATTCGCATTGAAAACCTGCGCAGCTACTCCGAGCAGCCGCTCGGCTTGGGTTGAGTGATCTTCTGGAGAATCCTCTAATGAGTATCAATCAGTGTTACCCTTTGATCCAAGAGCAAGCAAAATAATTCTCAGAGAGTTTCGATTGAGAATAAGTGTCTGCAGAACGAGAAACTCTTGTTCTTTTCCAGTGCTGCAAGATTGCATCCCTTGAATTATCTTCGGGATAGGGCCCAATGTCCTCGCCTCTGCACGAACTGGCTCATCACCGACATCAAAAATTGCCTCGCGATTCTGATGACAGCCCTACAATCTCCTCCATCATCTGGGTGGGGGATAGAAAAAGCCAACCTTTTGGTGTATAAAAATCCAACCAGGACAGCACGGCACCAAAGCAGAGACACCTGGAACGCTTCTACCCGCTCAATACGTTTCAATCCACCTATCGCTTAAAGAATCCCGCGGAGTAGTTTCCTCCAAGATCTCTTTTATCCTGTTCTAAGTCACCCTGTGTCACCCTGAGTCAAAGTGGACCTCTGTCAATGCTTCCAAGTCTGCAAAGACATCGTGCCAGTCCTGACAGGAAGAATCAGAATGAATCAGATAAAGTAGCAGCATCTCAGCATCTCAGGCACCCTGATAGTATTACTATGACTTGTTTCGCCTGTGTGTTCCTATGTTTTTAAAAAAATGCTGGCACTTGATGTACACAGCAATCGGTTCAAATCAAGACACCAGGCGCAACTCTCGATTGCCATGGAAATCCAGCCTGTATCAAGGCGCGGGTGCCCTCGCTGTAGCCATGGCCTTTCAAAATTGAGTTGAAATCTGGTCCCTACAGGCCCTACAGCTGACAGATTCCACGGTGCCACAGTTGCCGTAGTTGAACAGAGGCGCTGGTCCAAATGAAGTGTCACACTTAAGCCTTCTCATTTTGCACAAAGTGACAAACATTGTAATTACTTTCAAGAACCTCAAAGCATACTCCAAATCGTAACATCGAGGTGATCAGCAGCGATTACCAATGGGTTCTTACCGCTCTCACCAGTGTCCATCTGAAGGTGTCACTGCCATCGGCAGGTGCCACAAATGCTGCTGCCAGAGTGTGTGTCTTTAGTCTCGTTGCCGATGCTGGTGCCCTGCTGAACTTTCTTGTAAGATTGCCATTGAACATGTTCAGTCCTCACCCAATGTTCACACCTTTGATAGCTTTGCAACATACATCAATTGACTGTTCCAAATTATTCCAAAGGCACTTTAGTTCCAAATATGAAGTTAAACAATGTTAAACACGTTTTCCTTCAGATCAGCGGCTATTTGTAACAAGTGCTCAAGTCCGGTGCGTGAAGTTTGAGGCGCCAGCCCATGATGTCTACCCCAAAGACTGCGAAGCCTGGCTGTCTGAGTTTGGATCAAGGAATGAGTCCATGTTGTTTCCCAATCGCAGCCCTCAAGCTTGAAGTATGATGGAAAGGTCCACACAATTGCAGATCTTGGGCTTCTGAACATGATTTCCTGGAGGGATTTGAACAAATTTGACCCCAACTCCAGCTTTTTCCAATTGCAAAAGATGGCAAGACTTCGCCTTCTCTCGCCAATCGAGGCAGGAACTCTCCTGCCCAATGCCTCTGCGATTCTGACAGCTTCACAGACTTGAAAGCTGTGACAACGCAGCGACGCTGACCCTCCGTTCACATGGCTGTTCAAGCCGTGGCAGTGGACGATGACTGCCTGCAGCTTGAAAAGCATGAACTGCAGTTGCCTTTCATTGGTGTAACAAAACATCGCTGCCAATAAGAAGAAGAAGAAGAAGACGAAAACGAAGGAGGAAGAGGCGAAAGGAAAAAGATGGAAAAAGGGAAAAGAAGAGAAAGAAAGGAAAGAAAAGAAGAAAAGAAAGAAAATAAAGACAAGAAAGAAAAGAAAGAAAAGAAAGAAAAGAAAGAAAAGAAAAGAAAGAAAAGAAAAATGAAGAGAAATGAAGAGAAATGAAGAGAAATGAAGAGAAATGAAGAGAAATGAAGAGAAATGAAGAGAAATGAAGAGAAATGAAGAGAAATGAAGATTGATTCAGCCATCATCACTTGGTTTAAGTACAGTTCGGTATCTTCTACAGCAGGGTGCACATCGCAAAAGTTGTACAGTAGGTAGACTAGTTGACCATGGTATCCTGCCTTCACTTGCTGTGCTTCCAAGTCATTGCTTGGTAGTAGGATCCGCAAATGCCTGAGAATAGATAAAGGAGGTTTTCAAAGCAGATTGCATCTGAATTCGATTGGATTCCCAACTTGTTTGTTCAATCTACTTATACTTCAAACAGCCAATCCCACTTGCCGCCAATCCCACTTGCCGCCGAGGTTGCAGGCGATGTCCCGAAGGCGCCTGCAAGCGCAGAGATCAACAAAAACTCTGAGGCGGTACCAAAAGTCCATGAAAACAGACGAGCGTGTCTGCTTTAAAAAGAATGGAATGTTTAGATATCTGAAGTCATCTTGAGTCCTTCAAAATCATCAAGCACACTTTTCGCGTATATTGCAGTGTAAAAGCCTTCCACAATTGATTTTGGTAGCAACCCCTTGCACGGCAAAGGCCTGGAAGAACGCTGGAGTTTTCGGTCGCCTCGAAATAGCAGGGGTGCAAACACGAGCCTTTGGCTCTCTTGCTCTCATTTTCCACCGGGAATCCAGCTGAAACCGTTTTAGCTTCTCAAGCGCTGTCTCGTTATCCTCCGCCTTGCCAACGCGAGTATTCAGTTGCTGCTTACATGTCTCTACAAGATTCCCTAATGGTTTGTGACTCATTCATGTTGGCTTTGCTTTGATGCGTTCTGTGTTGCTTTGCAGAACATTTCGTCCAGTCAATGCAGCCCCAACATCAGCCGCCTTGACGGATGCAATCCATCTTTCCTCCTCCTGCGAATCTGTGGTCAAAGCAACTAAGCATTGGATCCCTCGTAAGTGAATATTCAAAGGTCTCAATCAGGAGCATTGAAACCCAAGAATGACTTGTCCTCCGGAGTCATTGCTACAGTGTGCGCCGATTCATCTATTTGAGCCAATGGCTAGCAAGGCCGGTTCAGGGCGGCAAGCTGTTAGCAACCCTGATTTCAGCGTCCAAAATCTTCCAGCAATGCTAAGCCTATTAGGCACCGATGTAAGGCGCCAGCACTCTGCTCGAAGTGCCTGTGCAATGACAGGAGCAAGCAGATCGGCTGATAAATTGCTGAAAATCTGGAGGTTTTCAAAAGTTTGCAACTTCCAAATACTGCCTGCTCAACGAGTCTTGGTCGCTCAGAAGTTCCGCGACAGGGCCTGGATTCGACTCTTGTCCCCTACTGCGAAGATTCCTTCTGTTCGCTGCCTCAACCTGCTCTTGCAAAGTCAAATCGCGTTTGTTCCCTTTCATTCTGTCTTGCATCTTGGAATCAAGAGCATTGAATCATGTCAGGCGAGCCCTGGAGTCGCATGGTACCCCATCGCTGGAAGCTCCTGTTGTCAACAAATCCGTGAAAAAGGCGAAACATAAAGCTGCAACAACTGAATCTGAAGGAAATCAACAATCAACAACTGGTTTAGTTTTTTGCTGCGGCGGATGAAGTAAGCAGAGCAAAGCACACCGTAATAGCCTCTTTCAATGAGTTGAGTCTCTTTTGTACATCGACCAAGGTGTCAAACTCTTGCCATGATCACAGCCTGTGGAGGACTAGCCATCGGACCTCATAGAGCAAGGTGACTTTCAAGATTGGCCGCTGAGATGCTAGGATGACAAGAGTACTGGCTCTGGACATCAACTGACACCATCCCCTGGTTGTCCTGGTCCTGCTGCCGTGCTTTCATATCAAAAAATGAACACTCCCAGCATCTCCCAGCTCTAGTCTTGGGCCCCATACCACCATGGATGTGGCTGGAGGTGCTCATTTCAGGAGATGCGGCATGCTGCTGTTGCCTCACACCCGAACTCAACAGCTGAACCGCTTCAAAAAATCGATTGATTTTGATCTGTAATTCCTCTCGTTCTCAAGAACGGTTGGTGCCCTTAAGACTTACATCCAACTAGATCATCTCAAGAAGCTCACGTGTTGTTTGTTAAACCAAGGGGATTGGGCGGTTCATCGGGTCTGCTGTCAACAAGCCACCCACTTCCACCCACTTAAACTTGCACGTACACATTTGGGCATATCGATGGCGTATCTACATAGCCAGGTCTTTGATCCAAGGCGCCAGGATCGAGAGCTACCTGCCAACCGGTAACCCCCCAGTCTCACAAACCATGAAGCATCACACTGGGCACCATTGGGTGCCAAGATTGTCCAGCACAGCCAGCAGAGTCCAATTTGAAACCCTCTAGCAGAATGCATTTCGGTAAGAATACTTTTTCGGCATCTCATCATCTCGCGGTCAATGGTTTGCTCCACAATAACAGAGTTCACACAGGGTGTGTGAGCCCCTGTTTGCTCTCCTCATAGCAACAAAGCACGGGCAACAAGCCCAGTCTTGCCACGAAAAGGACAGCTATCAGCTGCATTTGGCCAAGGTGACTCTGTTGTCACACAGACATCAAGACACGATTGTCCATCAGCATGGCAGCTGTACGAGCTGCATGCCTCTGTTGTTGTCTGAACTGGTCCCTTCTCAGCGGATCGCTTTCACCATCTCATGCTTGGATGGTCACCTCATGGTTGCAAAAAGGGGTCACCCCAATGTCTCTCGATCAACAAGACTGTAACGAGGTTTTAGCAGGTACAATCCACTGGCCTGGGAGTGTGTCGGATTGGAAGGTCTTGGTCTGTATCTTGTGGCTGTGCATGTGCTCTTGTTCTTCTGAAACGTGTTTTGCTTCATCTGAATCGTGTCCTGTTGCGTCTCAAATGGTCTACGGCAAGTACCTGCCACTAAAGTTGTCTAAAGCTACGTCTTCTTCCTCTGCTAATGTCTTCACTGGCTATTCCTCGCTATTCTCTGGCCATGCTTTCATGCCCAAACAACCACTACATTGCCTAGTTCGACATTTTTCACCATGTTTTTGCTGCTTTTCAACCTGTTCAAGGCCAGTACGGCCTGTTACAACAACCTGCTGTTGCATCGGCTTATTTTTGCACCTAGCATGTTTCCACACCAATCAGTTTTGTACAAACCAATAGACATCAACAAACCAAGTTTTACGCCAAGGAATGTTTACCCGCACCAGCTCTGACACCAAGCAATTAGTACACCTGCTAGTTTTTACACTAAAGCTTATGCACCACACCTGGTTTCAGATCAACTGGCTAGCCTTTGCACAAGACCTGTTTTTTACACCAACCCGTTCTCACACAAACAAACTTTTATGCACCAACCATCAAGCCATCACCAAGCAGCGTTGACAAAAACATACAAGAACGAGTTTTCACACCAACAAGCCTTTACACCATCAACCTTTAATTGTATCAACATCCGAACAAACTCAGGTGTTTCAGGACCCCAACTCTAGCCGACTCTAGCCAGGCCACAGGACTCTGCAGGTACTCCTCGGGACCAACCACAATGTTGCCAAGGAATCTGCGGATATCTTTCAGGCCTGCCAAATGACCTTAGTTTATAGAGCAACGACAGCAATGAGCATTAAATCATATTAAATCCATTTAAATCCATGAAATATCATTAAATCTGACATGAGAATGCAAGTCATGTCTACATGTCCACAACCTGCACTGCACCCTGCCT
Organism: Symbiodinium sp. clade C Y103; assembly: GCA_003297045.1. Taxonomy (NCBI): domain Eukaryota; class Dinophyceae; order Suessiales; family Symbiodiniaceae; genus Cladocopium; species Cladocopium sp. clade C. The sequence continues at coordinate 136,646 of BGPT01001372.1, forward strand.
GCTTTGCCATTGAAGGATGACACACCAAACTCCACGACACGGGTCTGAAACATGTTGTAGAAGGAATCTAGCGCCTTGAGAGAAATCACATAAAGAGTTTGGAATGACATTCTCTGGAACAGCTAGAGCAGTCAGGAGTGAGGACTTCTGTTTTCAATGATCGCTTTGCCTCTCCTTTCGATCACAAATACCACCTCACTGATCTGCCAGGTTACAGTAGCCATCACACAGTAGTCCTCTCCGAGAAAATAAAATGCGTTCATTTGGTGAATGCTCGGAAGCACAAAATTGACAAAACGCCTTGTAAGATTCCCATCAGCAACCCCTCACTCTTCATGTCAGAGACTTTCCTTTTTTCTTGGAGTCTTATGATGCCTGATATGAGTCTCATGTGGGGTTCCAGAGACCCAGGTCGAAGGTGTTCTTGGCAACTCAAGCGGTCCGTATTGATACCAGTAATCACCACCTCTTCAATGCCGAGCTTGCGCAAATGAGACTCCAAATCAGCCCCTCCAGCGAAGCACGAATACCTCAATCCCAAACAAAAACGTCTTGGCATGGCATGGCCGTCCCAACGCAAACTCATCGAGAGTAATCTCAACTGCTCAGTTGGATTCTGGAGGATGGCTTAGGCCTTGGCTGATACTTTTTCACAAATTCCTTGGGGCAAGGCAGAGGGTTCGCAGAAACCACATCCAAGCGCAGAATTCGCATGTCTTGAAAGAATGTAAATCAAATGGATATATGGATATGGATCAGTTCACCCTAGTAGCCTGTTCACACCAAAATCGCGGTAGGAATGGATGTTCATCCAGTTTGTTCAGACTGGTTCAGTGTAAACACTGTAGGGTTTTGACATGTTTTGACCACTGAAATCATCTGCCAAGTGTCCAGCCCCAAGTCACGCAGCTCGGGTATGAGCTCAGCACCCGGAGTCCCCGCATGTCCGATGTGTGGAAACATTTCGGCCAGAGAAGATGGTGGACCGCCTGCGATATTACAGCCCTTCATGGGTTGATTCAAGGGAAAACCTACGGAAAACTATGTTTTACCAGCCAAATATAAGGGTTTCCGCCATAATGTCCCTGAAATTCTGGGACTTAAAGCAGGAAGAGATTTCAAAATTTTCAAAGCATGCCAAGGCTGAAGGTGCCGAGTGCAGAAGGCCACTGTCATACCACCGGCCTTTCTCAAACCAAAGGTGGGAATCAATTAATGCGTCCTTGGTACGAGCATGGTTCCCAGACATAGACCAAACATGCTTCTGATTTGTTGACAACAGCGAAAATCTCAACATGCTCACTGAAACCATCCACAACTGTGTCAGGACAAGAAGCAAATTTGCCACTATGTGCAAGCTCTCTGATAGTCTGAATCATCGTATCCTTCTGGAATGAGATGTTTGCTACCTCCGAAAGAATCTCACTGTCACAGAATGGGTTGTAGGTGGTGAGCCAATGTTCATAAGTCCCACCGCTATCCGCTGCCTGTTCAACGGTCATGTCAACCACCACGAGGGCCCGTCGTATGGCTTGCGCAACGGGCATCGCCCAAAGCACAAAAAGGATGCGCCGCATTGGTGGAAATGATTAAGCGGTGACAAATCCACTTAAGCCAAGCTCGAAATGGTGTCTTCAACAAGCGGACTCCAACAAAACGAAGCAAAACCGCAGAAGAGCGCACGTCTCATGTCTCTTGAACCACTTTTGTATGCCAGCCTTCTTGGTACCCAGGACCAAGCTTTGGAGGCAACCTCTGGAAGATGCAGTGAAGGCGGAGAATACATTTGTCTCAAGATCAACATTGTATGAACTTGTATGCAACATCTCAGACTTGATGTGTCCATTGTAGGACCCTTTTGCAGCTGAGTAGCAGCAGATTGTTGATGCTGTTCAACATCCCATCCTGATCTTCGCTGAGAAAAGTAGTATCAGCACAGAGAAGTCAAAAGGGTTCCAGTGACTCACAGTGGAGGGAACTGCTCAAGAGAAAAGATCCAAACAACTATGTCATGCCAAGTCAAAGCTTACGCATCATCTCATCCCTTCGAAAGCTAAGGACGACTACCCTTGACACTGAGCTTGTCGCAACAGATTGGATGTCTGCTCGAGTGGATGCATCGAGGAACTCGGATTGTTGCCATGCCATCTGAAATCTGCCTCAGCGCCATTTTGAGATCAGAGTCACTGGAGGCAATTTGAGGCAATTTTGCCCATGGCTCAGTTCGCAGCATGGAACACTTCGGGCTCAAACGCTATCCATCGATGCTACCGACTTATGGCCTATCTGCTCTCACCAGGCGCTGGGTGGCCAATGCTAATCGGAACGTCCTGTCCGACCATTCCGAATTGACAAATATTACAGCAATATTGACTAGACCTTGACAGGGCTGCATCTGCCAATTCGTGCTGTCCAATCAGCGCAGGGGCTTGAATCCAGAGGTTGCAAACCAAGACACATGGTTTGTGAAATCCCCAAGTGAAGGACTAGACCTTGAAATATCGTGCCATGCGAAGGTCCCTATAATGGTGTAGCTTGAAATGTGTGTGTGTGCGCGCGCGCAGTGCTGCCATCGATTCTTCGCAACGGCATTAGAAACGCTTCTTTTCTTCCTGCTGGACGGTTCAAAGGCTGCTCTTCAGCAACCAACCACTCTCAGCAATTTTCTCTGCAACAGAGCGGATTAATGAAAGATCAAACACGTCACGGCCATTCACCTTCGGGAAGCGTTGCATCAAACGACTGATATGACTGATATGACTGCGTACTGATTTTGCTAGAAGCCAAGCTGAGCCAAAGTTCAAGCTCTCGGCCTGACTTCGAATGCGAGTCTCCATGTCTATCCAAACGACAGCATCTTTGTAGTTTGCCTGGAGAGAGATTTGAAAATCAGTGGATGTGGATATCTCTTTAAAGAATTCAAACCACGGGAGTTTGGCCTCAGCATGCATCTATATGTATATCTATATATATACATACATATATGTACAGTATGTACATGATATTTGCTCTAAGTTGAAGGTCGTCCGACAAAAACCGTGATCCATGAATGGAAGGAACTGCAAAGAGTAGTCGCATGGGTAGACGCGCAGGGGTCATCATTGGAGAATGAAAAATGCACAAACACAAACTGAATGGGAAATTAGAAATTTAGACTGGCATGTTGCGAGGGCTGAAGAACAAGGAACAAGCAGCAGGAGTTCGCCCCGCTGCCACAGTACCAATCCAGGCCCAGCAGATGGTGCATCCAAAGCACCACAGCTTGGCAAAATAGCATAGGCTTAGCACAGCTGAGTTCAGCAAGTAATCTGAGTTCAGCAAGGCACATAGCAACTTAATCCACACAATTCGTGGAGCACACTAGGCATTTGGTGCATGCGGAGAACTGGATTTAGACAAACAAAAGGGCAGCTGGCACAATGTAAACGCGCAGAATTCCAGAATTATGTGGTCACTGGTCACTTTGAAACAGGAGAACAGAAGAATTCAGTTGCAACATATCACAATAGTCGTGCGTGTGTGAGGGTCTGTCTGTGTGTGTGACCATAATATATATATATATATGTATACCAACATGTACATATGTATACATATATATGTATATATACACAGACATGTACATCATACATACATACATACATACATACATACATACATACATACATACATACATACATACATACATACATACATACATACATACATACATACATACATGTATGTACATATATATATATATACACATGTATGTAGATATATATATATATACAGATACATATATTATTTCTGTATGTATGTATATATATATATATATTTACGTATGTATGTAAGTATGTATGTATGTATGTATGTATGTAAGTATGTAAGTATGTAAGTATGCAAGTGTGTAAGTATGTAAGTATGTAAGTATGTATGTAAGTATGTAAGTATGTAAGTATGCATGCATGTATGTGCGTGCGTGTGACTATGATTATGATTATGATTTTGACTTTGATTTTGATTTTGATTATGAATGAGTATTAATTAATGATAGGTCAAGGCAACCTGCAAAACACCTTGCAGATCCTCGAAGAAACGTGCCCCGCCTCGCAGTCACGGTTCATGGCCTCAAGCTGCGGCAGCACTGTGGATGGGCCAAGGCCACCAGCAAAGCCAAAGCGTCGAAGACCTGGTCGTGGGACCACAGGATTTGTTGCTGAAAAACTGTGGTTTGCCAAAAGAAAATGGGATGAATGGTCATGATTAGGTAGATATCTCCATTTTCAGTTGATGATCAAGAGATATATATATATATATAGAGATAGATAGATAGATAGATAGATAGATAGATAGATAGACAGACAGACAGACAGACAGATAGATAGATAGATAGATAGATTTATATAAATAAAAAAAAAGAAAAATCTGCCTGGCGGCGGCTCCCAAGAGGTTGGTGACACGCCCAGGCCACAAGAAGCATCCAAGAGGACCGACATGTTGGCCCTAGCAAGGCAAGTGGCCCATCAGCCAAACAATGTCAAATAAGAAAGCGAGCCATTTGAAAAAATACATTCTTTCTCTCTTGAGTCTCTTTACTTGTCTCACTTTGCAGCAACAACTGAGAAGTGCACGGAGGAGGCACATCTCCATGAAAAAGAAGCTGAAAAAGCTCTCGCGTCTCCTTTGCATGGCAATCCACATCTGTACATCGGGATGGCAACCCCCTCTGACGCACCCTGACGCACTGGCACACCCTGGCAGACCCCCTGGCACCCAGTGGGCACCAGGATCCTGGTTCACCTGCAACATCAGTTCAAGCTCGGGCAGAGCTTGGCAAAGCTTCCGCAGGTTGGCGGCTGCATCTGCTGCTACCCATCCAGTAACTTCATTCGCCTATGGCAGCGACTCTTTGTCAAATGCTGGCAGACTGGAGAAGTGAGGTGTTCCATACAAAATTCTGAGAAACGGGGGGCTCAACGCAAGCAAAATTGAGGGGAACAAAGTCTCTCAATCTGCTTTGGGTTGCTCCTTGGGCAGGACTTTTTGCTTCAAGTACAAGAATGCTTTCTGCTGTCACTCCAATGCTGCCTTGGTAGGATTCAGCTGCATACGTCTGAAGCCCAAAAGCTTGTGGATCTCTTCAATGTGGCGGACATCACCATTCAGTGCCCTGGCAAATAGAAAGAATGCCGACCCTGGCACTCAGCTTATGCTAATCCCATCTGTTTTCCAAGTGGAAATTTGGTTCGCATTCCAAATTGCAAAACAAGTCAGCAAAAGCAGAGGCCTTCTCGTAACCTACATCGATATGTCCACTGCAACGGTCCCATGACCTTCGCTCGCCTCAGGCAGTCCACCCCACAAAGGTGTGCAGCCAACCGCAGTGATCCTGGAAGATCAGGATCTTCACCTCTCAGCAGAAAGGTCCCAAAGCAGACATGTTTTTCTGCCTTAAAAATTGCTCAATCACAATGATCACAATGATTACAATGATCACTCAAATAATCTCTTGGAGCACAGGCAGTGCACAATGTGCATATAATCAAACGATTCGTTTCACGAAACAAAGCCCAACAAAGCCCAACAAAGCCCAACATGCCTCGTGCCAGACGACCAAGACGCCCTATCAACTCTCTGCTAGCGTAGCGAGGTGAACCCTGCTTGTCAGGCCGCAGCAGCACACCCCATTCAATCCTCGTGTTTTGATTTACATCAACTGGGGAAAATCAAAACAGGAAGATCAACAAATTTGTTCAACCTTGGACTTCCCGTTACGCAATGAAACATTGCTGATGGCATCACCATGAATCCAGCCAGGGAAGTCTTTGTCCAGCTTCATGAGTTCTTGCCTTGAGAAACAAAGCCAGCATGGGCGCAACATCTTCAAAAGACAGCGCTTAGTTCTGTTGATTGTATGTATGAATGTATTTATATATAGAATTGTAACGTATCATAGTGTCAACCTTGGACCAATAGACCCGGACTGATTAATGAGCCGCTGACTTCAAACGGTGATTACGCTGAGAGTGATGATCTGTTATTGAAATGATATCCCAGTATCCCCCAAAATTCACAACTGAGGGGGTTATGAATCCAGGGCTGGCATTACTGCACAAGACAAGAATATATCTATATCATGCATCAAAAGAAAATGATGTCCAAATATGCCAAAGGTGTTTGCATCAAAGATGCAAATCCACCGAGTCATCCACACCACAAAAGCCAACTGTATGCAACTTCATGGCCAGGGCCCGCAATGCCCGCAGCTCCAGGCCCAAAAGCTGTGTACACAAGTCTTTTCTTTAGCCTTGCTGCTGATTTCTGTCGAGTCTAAACTAAGATCCTGGAATATCCATGGAATATCCATTGAATATCCTGTATGTCTACTGCTGAACATCTCTGCACATAGAGCTAATCAGTATGCTAGATTGTGACACATCTTTGACACGAGAGGACAGCTTGCAGCGTGGACGATAAAGTCACTCTCTGATGGTGCGGCTTGAAGGCGAGCCCAGGGACAACATGATGACAACCCATCAAAATGTACCACTGCTCACACTTTGGACAAAGAGAAGATGCAGATCTTAGGCGCTTTCGCCGGTTTCTCCGATCAGAGCGATTCAGCTGCATTCGGATGTGAAACCTTTGGGAACCTTCGGATCTCTGTGAGGTGACTAGCTCTGACCAGCAAAATCAGTTGGGAGTTGAGTATAGCTCAGAGCTGGAAAGGGGATAAAGTGGCCACTGAACAGCCAGAAATTGCTACGTCACCTGTGAAACTTCGAGTCCAGGAGTCCAGGCCTTTGCTTGGACCCATGAGACTCACGTTCATATCACCCAGTTGAATCTTTTGTTTCAGAAGGAAAACAGCACAAAAACGACAAGTGTCACATGGCTTGTGATTCAGCTTTGCACAGCATGGAGCCCGGCGAGGCTCTGTGGGATATCACATCTGTTCTGCGGACTTCTGCGGACTTCTGCGGACACACTGTCACAGTACCAAATGTACCATAACAGGTCCAGCTTCGAGGTACAGTGCTAAACCAGAGCATGGGGTCATCATATCGTTCCAAAAAACCCAAGCGCTCTAATTGTGTATCTGTAAATCAAAGATTACTGGTATCAATGGTTTCACTGCATAATTCCAAGTTGTTCCTTCAGCTCTGGCTTTTGCAATTTTGCAAACCCCATCCCTTGTGGGCCTTGGGGTTCACAAACGAATCGAGCAACCGTTTCTGGCAAAGAATTGTCAAGAATTGGTCCAACGACCAAAAGGTTGATGAATAGTTGGAGTATGTCCCTGATTTGGGAGGTGTTGTCGTTCGTTGTCATCCACGAAGGCCAACAGTATTGAATTTGCATTGTCTGAAAACAAAAGTAGATGGCACAATCCTTTGCAGTGCGTATTGCCATATGTCTCTGGAATCTACGATCTGTACGAGGCCTTCTAGTGGGGATGGCATTTTTAGACTTGTTGGTTGTGTGTTTGTGACTTACATGGAACATTCTGGTCAGGAATAACCAGCCAATTGTCATTGCTTCTTCTCCGCCGAGTTAAAACGTGAGCCTTCTCAGCTCTGTCACAGCATCCGAGGCTTCAAGGGCTTCGCCTGACGCCGAACGAACAGAAAATATGAATCTCTAGAGAATCCCTGGAGTTCACAACTGCCCCGGGATATGGGGCCCTAAATATCATGCGACATACCGTGACATACCCTGGAAAATCACAAAAAGGAGAGATCATCTTCCACGTCTTACCTTGTCACATGCGACGTTGTGCTTATCCATGTGCAACCAAGCAACCACACAGTCACCAACTCAGCATCTCAGACTCTTCCTGACCGTCCGCCGGAAGGCCTTGAGAGCGCCGATTGCAGCCCCATTGACATGATCACTGGAATTATCCAGTGAGGTTTAACAACTTATAGGAACTATTACCCTGGTTTATTCATATTCACTTTAAAACTGCAACTTATTGTGGGATATGATTTGATTGTGATACCTATTTCAGCAACAATTTACTGCTCGGTTAGGGCTTTGGGGATCATCCGAGCATATCCCAGGGCTGTTCCACTGACACATGCTGAACCATGTGCACTACTAAAGAAGCTCCAGCATAATTGAGCATCCAGTCTGTTTGGCAAAGATAGTGCCTGATGTGAGTTGAAAATACCGCTGAGACCGGAGATATCAAGAGATATCGGGAGATATGAGTATAGTCAGTATAGTATCAGTACAGTATCAGTATCAGCAGTAGAGCGACGCCCATTTTGTGACGAGCTGCTCCAAAGCTCCACCGGCTCACCTTCAACAAATCCCCTGAGCTTTCCAGTTTACCTGGAGTATCATCAGGTTTCTCCACCATCCTTACGTCGACAGAAACTCCAGCATCCAAACGTAAAAAAACGAACACAAAGCACATTGTTTTGATGACATACGACTAAAATGTGCTTTCTACATGAAGTATTGAAGTAATCTCATTCCTTCTGGCAAACATCTGCAGCCAAGCGACCACATCGGCAAAAAGCTTTGGATGGTGTCAGATACCTGATCACCTAGCAATGCAACGCTCATGTTTTGAGTACCGCAAGACAACTTCTAAAATCATGACACTTCACAAAGTCAGAATACACAGATGAATCATCACTCTGATGACTCTTCAAAGGACCATCTAGCAACAAACCAGCAAAACCAGCACTCCTGCCTTGAATGACATCTGTCAACATTCCCTCTTCAGACTCCAGGTTCTGCAGCCAAGCCATAAAGCTCCTCAAGCATTTTTTCTCTTGTAGAGGCTGCGACCAAGCTATTGTATGTGGTTCTCTTGACCAAACTCTTTGCAGCAACAGAAGGGACAAGTAGACGTCACAAGGAATTTACTTTGGAGCATGTCCATCCAAACCACAAGGGAATTTTGCTGCATATAGAACGAGCAAACAGTTCTCCACACCCAAACTCTCGCTTGAGCATTCAAGACTATGCAACCATGGGATGGACCACAATTGATGATCATCGCCAAGGACACCTGCAGTAGTTGGCTACGATGCTGGCAACTGGTCTGACCTGACACAGGACACATAGGAATTGGCTCAAGATCAAAGAGAACACTGAAAATCTTTCGCAAAGGACGCTGAAAAAATCGCACCAAATCGACCACATATCTGCCAAGCGGCCACATTCAGGATTTCCTCAAATGCCTCGCAGGATTAGGCGAAGGAGTTGCCGTGATTCATCCGTGCATGAATCAGACCTAAATCTTGCCAAAGGAAGCAAAGTTAAACAAAGAAGGAAAGAAATTGGAAGCTTGCCTTTGGATTGACCATCAGAACCTCACAATCTGTGTAGGCTTTGGCTTCACCCACATGGTACCTGGCCAAGTGCGAAGTGGCTTGCATACACAGTGGCATACTATACACGATCAACCGAACACGCAGCGGAAGGTGACTTGGCTTGAAGTAGGTTCCTTGGCCTTTGTGAATCGCAGCAGAAGTGAAAGACTACGGTACTGTGATATCCATTTAGGCACAAATCTCCAGCAATCCTTTGTTAAAAGAAACTCATCACTTACCTTTGACCTTAAAAGTTTCTTCAAGCGGAGATGAGCGCACCAGGCTTCTGTCCACAAGGCTGGCTCTGCAAGCCAGTCTTCACCCTTGTCGACAAATTCCTGCCATGGCGTAAAGTTTCGTGACATGGCATGGATCAGAATCCTGACCAGATATTTCTCACATTATCTTACACGTTCTCGCATTCTTTGTCACACAAGTTCCATGTACAAGTGACTAACCCAGAAACTTGCCCCTGTACTGTCTCATGGTCATCAACCAGAAGTCGAACAAATCCGGATGCATCAGGCGGCCTTGATGTCCGTGCCACTGTTGTCAATCATTCGGATGTACTCCAAGCGTCCAAAGGACTCAGCAAAGCGAATGTGATTAAAGAACTATGAAGAGTTTCAAGATGTTTCAAGGAATACGAAGATTCCAAGATGAATGGCAGTGTGAATGTGGGAAAGGTCCCTGAGGTCGCTACGACAAAGTACATGCCTTGGCCCGTCACAAGGTTTTGCATTCATGTTTGAGCACATCGACTATGCCATGACTAGGCATCCCCCGGATGATCTAAAGGCACCCATCTTGGGCATGCTGCAATTGGCATGTTGTTCTGGCAGAAATAGAGTATCTCCCTGAGCCATCTCCATGTGCGAGATGGACTCCTGTCACAAGATCATCATAGGATATGCAGCATATCGCAATATCATAGAATCATAGATATCATAGTATCATCCTCAGCCACTCTTCGAAGATGAACTTGTTTCCGCTGTTTCAAGGTTGCTGTGTCAAAAGTCAGTGGCCACACAGCATTGAAAGCACCACGTCCTTTGCACAGCGGTTCATTGTGATAAAAGAGAACCTTGGCAGAGCAGTCGACGAGAGACTAAAAACGTCTGTGACTCAAAACCTTGCTGTGGCCATCCAAATTATCCAATGGGTTCTTGTGCATCCAAGGCACTCGTTGAGGAACATGAAGAGCGGATGCACTTTCCTGGGACAGAAAGATCCATGAATCTCTTCCTTGTCCAGTCTGCTTACAACTAATTCAGTATGTACAATGCACGGTCAATCATAAGCCGTTCCGAAGTGGCTTTGTTTTTGGAGATACCTTCGAGACTATAACGACCAAAGTGCGTTCACGTGATGTTTCACGGTTGTACTATTTCGTGCGCGTTGAAGTCAAATCTTGGAGCCTTTCATTCAGCTTCATATGCTGCCTGTTGCGCAACCCAGGGACATGTGTGGCAGGTTGATGGCGCACTGAAGCTCTTCCATCCTGATGTTTTCAACAGGCAGGAATCGTGTCGAATTAAAACTCGTCAAAGCTTTCAAAAAAAAGCCGAAAGTCACTCCAGTCTCATAGTATCTCATAATTATGCTTCGACATTAAAAACCTGCAGGTTGTGAGACCCATTTTGTGCGTGTGTCCGCACGTTTCTGCAGGCGGAGCACAGTTGCTTGGACAGGAGGGACAAGACTTTGACCTGGTTGATGGACATGGTCTTCTGCTGGCGACTGTATGTGTATTCCACGAAACCTCAAGCATCGACTCGGGAAGAATCGACAGAATTGCCATGGCATTGCCAAAAAAAAAGCCAAATTGTAGCTAGGACATGCTAGGTATGCTCGCATCCAACTGCCAGGTTTGGATGAGCAGCGTTGGATCCTTGCTGCCAAATTGTGATCCACCGAATTCTGGTTCAGGAAGCGCCGCATTTGCCAGAAATCTTTGGAGGCCTTTTTCAGGAGGGACAGTCGTCATTTGGCTACATATTCAGCACCGATTATATGACAATCAGTCTAGACGTCACACAACAAATTCTGCACAAGATAAATAGACATTGTGTTCCAACAAGTTGCAGCTATTCGTACATAATGCATAGATTGTTCATGATCGTTCCACATGTTCAAACGTTGGTTTCTTTTTCTGCCTCTTCAGACATAGTTCGGAGCTGAGCCAAGCTTGCAGTGATGCTTCCAACCACATACGCAAAGCCCACCTTGGCGCAGCTTGACTCCTGACTCGACTCCTGATTATATATCTCCGGCTAGACTGGACCGATTGGACCGAAGTGTAGAAGCTCTCCTTTGCCAAGTGACCAGCGCAAAGACAACAACCCCAATGGTAAAACCACGCTCTACCTCGTTGGTGGGCGTGACATCCATACCTGGACAAGATGAAGCTTCGTATATCTGATGAATCTTGAGATGTTTTTGCCATTTGAGTTCCAAGCTGGTTGATGTACCCCTGTAACTTTGCTGGAGTGTCTGGAATCAAGTGTGTACTCTCTGGAGGCTTTTCAGAGAAAGCAAGCTATTGAGGTCGCACCTGCTGGAGTAAACTGGGTTAGACTCCAATGGAGGGAGACCAAATACCTCAGCAAGTTGACGCATGCTCAGCTTGTATACAACTGGCCCAAATCTGGCATGGCAACTAGTCTGAAAATGTCTGAAAGTTGAAGCTAAAATGTTGGAAAGTCTTCATCGAGTGAGAATAGAAACTGCAGTCAAGGTGCAGATGCTCCCAGGGCAAGTCTTGCATCTGCCACACCTTTGTCCACGTATTGAGGCCTTGCAGTGCCAACGTACTGTTGTCTGATGTATGAAACTATTCAAAAAGCGACACCTGCTCACTCCCACTGCGCACGAGCAATGTGAAAGCAGTGTTGCCATGGCCTTCATCCCCACGGTTGGCATCAGCAAGGGCATACCATCCGCAAGCAATCACGTGATTCACCTGGGTATTTTGCCAAAGACTCACCCCCCAACTTTGAGCAACTGCCGGTTGTATCCGGTTGTATGTTGTGGTTCGCCGAGCCACAGTGAAAAGAAGCAGCATCATCTTAAAGATGTTGAATAGGACCTGCAGCAGGTCAAGCCATGTCAAACCTACAAACAATCCTTGAATTTGCCAGCAACAGTGCCAGGCATTGCTATCGGAAAATCATGGCCGAGAATACACAACTGAGGCAAGGGCACTATAGTACTCAGAGTCCAAGGCATCTTCGATCTGCTCAAACAGGCCTCAGCAAAGTCCAGAGCCAAAAGGATGCAGGGAGATCAGGAAGAGTTCGGGGAGGTCAACTTGATAATCATCTGATACTATCGTTGAAACACTTGACAAAGAGCAGATATAAGTAATAAGCCTTGGTATGGCAGATTCACGCCCAGTGTCCAGAGGCCATTATGGTTTGAAATGACTGCAGCCAAGCAACGTTTAAGCCTTACCAATCTCAGCAAGCCTCAGAATAAAAAGTCCAGTGACAACCATGGTCAGCAGGACTGCTCTGAAACATGCTCGCAGTGAACGTACAAAGCACCAAGAAAACCAGCCAAAGAAGGTTCCTAATCCAATCTATTGAAACGTTTGCACTACTTGCAAGCAAGATACGCACGACACGGGCAAGCCTGTGAAGCGCTGGGAATTGTAGGAAGGGTGGGATGGTTGAAAGGACTCCCAGGAATACAAATCGGTGAGTGAGGTGTTCGTTGAATGTCACCAGCCTTACCACTCGAGGCATCTTGCTGAAGTCTGCAACTGCCTTCTGGTAAACAGTTGCGACAAATAGTTCAGCGACAAATAGTTCAAAGTGGCTTGTGAATCTTGTGAAGAATATATCATGATTCTGCACTTTCTCGTAACAATTGTCTGGCTTCGTCCAGCACCAAGATATGTTTCTTGCGGACGAATACAATCATGTACACTGTACAAGGATGATACCAGTGGGAACTGACTTGGAGCCCGCACATTGCTATTGGAATCAGATGCAATGATTGTGAAGACCTTGGTGGACAAAATTTCACAAATACGCTAAGCACTTCATTCGAGTGCTTTCAATGCCTCAAACAGGGGACTAAGCTCAGGCATCAAAAATCAAAGGAGTCAAAAGAGAAATGATTTCGCAAGGTCCAAACGGGCCAAAGTCAAAACTGTCAAAACCTCAGGAAAACCAGTAGAAAACCTGCCTGTCTTTTTGAATGCTGAGGCTGAAGCCCAATCCGGAACCAGAACCACAAGGTCCACTATCTGAGGAGCCACCAAGAGCCACCACTGGTTAGATTCAAAGCAATGAAGAAACAAACACAAAATGCTGGAAAATCCATTCAAAATCCATTCAGAACTGTGAACTGCCCCTTCAGATGATGCTGTCTGCCGAGCGGTTCAAACAGAAGTGCTGCGGCCAAATCACACACCAAGTTCTCAAATATCTGTACACCTGAGTTGCTGAGGCACGTTGGCATCAGCAAAAGAGCAGGCTCGGCAAGATGTCCCACAAATTGGTCAGGTGATTTTAATGTTTGCTTCGCTTTCCTGGTTAGCAGCTTGAACGACTGCCTTCGACAGCTACGTTTTCATCCAAGCATCAATCTTTTTCGGCTCCATGATGGTGATGCCTTCCTGAACCTTTGCGTCAGCACAGTCAGCAGCTACCCAGGTTCTGCCATGGGTCAGGCAAGTGCTATTGACCATATCCACAAAGGGTTCAATGTGTGTGTGTGTCTTAGCGGCTTTGAAGGAATGAGGTGCTGGCATATCCAGTGGTCAGCGACATGCCAACATTGACCGTCCAAAAGATAAGCGTGAGCCTGACAGCATTTGACAATTGGATCGCGAAAAACAATCCTGTAAGCCACTGGATCTCCACACACTCACAGCATCCATACAATTCCATCAAATGCAGTGAGCAATTCGAGGATTGCCCAACAGCTATAACACATCATAGAATCATAGCCATTAATCATAGCCGTGCCCAAGAGAACTTTGAGACTCGTTTCATCTCGTTTCCGCCCAGGCACCAGTCCATGATCAGCAAGCCAGTACTCTGTGGAGGACTCAGTTGTGACATGCTGACGACATGCTGACGACATGCACAGTTTGCGCCTTCCACTGGACGAAAAACATCACGACTTTGTCCTTTCGACAAGCAGACCAGGGCTGCCAGGTGGCTTGAACGCTTGTAGAGGAACTGCGAACAAGTCGTACATGATCAGGATGCCACCAAACATGTCCTGCAGGCTCGCAGTCATCCGAGAGCCTTTGCTCAAGACAAACCAGGTCTTGTGAAGCTTTGCGAAGACTATTTGTCTTCAGATTCTTCAGCATGTTGAAAGAAAGTCAGCAGAAACTCTAATTCACTCAAATCCATGCCACCCCCTGTCCCAGCAAAGGCGAGTGAGGCTGCTCGGGTAGGAGATAAACGACTTCCATGTCAGCTTTTTGACAAACTCGGCCGGAAGTGCTGAGAACTGACACTAGGTGGACACGACAGGCTGTGGAATCTTTCCGCAACTGCATGCAGAGGTTCACGTTGTGAGGTCGAAACATCGAGTGATTGCAGGCTAAGTCTATGCCGAAGCAAGCAATCTGTGGCAGACAGTGGCCGCTCTGCTCAGGTTGGGGCTGCAAATGCGCTTTCTGATTCCTCATTTCGGACCTCGGCACTTGTGAAGCTGGGTGAGAAGAGGTTCAACCAGCCCTATCCTTTCCAATTTTGGCATGTTACATTTACATGCAATTACTTTGGATCACAAGTCCAGCCTTCCATGACGAAAATGGTCCCAGCACTTGCAATCAAGTGGCCGATGAAGAGGCATCGTCCGAATCTAGTTTGCCTGGCCGAAGCTGAAGCAAGAAAAACGTGCAAAAATAAATCAAAATGACAGTTAGATGGACCAATTACTTTGTCTCTAATTACTTGGCCTCTTTTTCCATTAATTTCCAATAGAAGGATGTAGGCAGCCTGAAACCCTGTCGTTTATGTGATTCTCAGCTCCCGGGGGAAAGCTCCATCGGTCTCATGGTGGATGTGCTTTGTCTGCTGGCAACCATGAATTGATCAATACCATCAAGTATCCTATCCAGGCACATTGCTTGTGACACCCCCAATCGCATGACCTTTGTGTGTTGAAATGTATCCAGCATTCTGAATCGGGACATCACCAATAATTCAGAATAGACATCTGCCTGTCCCGTGTTTGTCGTTTTTGTCCCATTTGGGACTTAGCACGAATTGGCCAACGATTCTTGTCAAGTACGAGTGGTTGAGAATGTGCCTGATGTGAACGAGTCTCACAGCCACTGCCTTTTTACATAATTCTTTTCTGTGCTCCGGTTGAAACGCCGGCAAGCCACTTTTGCTAGTCTGTCGACGCGTTTGACGAACTGGCTGCCTCGGGCTTCAAGCAGTGAAGAGGCACCAAAAATACATTGCACATCATGTTAACACTGGTTGCCTCAATGTTTTGGTGTTGAGGCTCCTTTGGGATGTCTCACTGTCTCAATCTCAAGCATCCCGGCATCTCGATGCTTCCAAGCCACACTTTGCTTTCACTCGCCCAAAGGCGGCGCAAAGGGAACCTCTCCTTGCCTGTCATGAGCGCACTATTCGAAGCAATTCAAAGAAATGAGCAGATGGAAAGCAGACAAATGCCTATTTGTGCGTGCACACACCAGAGATCATCTTTGCACACACATCTGGGTCAAGCTAACGGCACCGAAACAAACGATGAAGTAGTCTTGGTACATGCAAATGTCCCACAGAAGCAGCAAACTTGTTCCAAAGCAACTATCACAGTATTCAAATTCAAATCATGTATCTGTCAATGTGTATCAAGAACGCGTCAAATCCAGGAACCAGAACAGTCGGGTTCTCTTGGCAGGGGTCAGAATATGGGACCTGCTCAGGTGCTCCTTTGAAACACCAGTCACCCCCAAGCTACTCCAAGATTTGGCACGATTGGCTCGGCAAGACATGTCCCTTTGCGGCATGTGGTTGTGTCTGTCGAAATTTGCGCAAGCATAAAGGCTTCCAGAGATCAAGGATTTCCATAATTCTTGATCAGAAATTCAAAGTATCCAAGTATCCTAAGTATCCAATCAGTGTTCCTTCCCAATTCGGTCGCCATTGCGGGACTTGAGAACCCGACGGGATTGTGAAACTGTTTCCGCGGAAACTAGCAGTACCTTCTGACGCTTCCCGCCTGAGTTTGCATTGCGTTTCACCTCACGCTCTGAACCACCTGTCGATCTGATTGGCCTCACCTGTGCGAGAGGGTCACTTGACCAAGAGAAATGATCAAAGAAAATCTTAGGCTCTCATGACTCTCATACATCATCAACCTTTCTAGGTTTGCCAAAATTCAAACCCCAAGGTGATTGAAATAGTTTAGTTCTGGCTTCACTGGAAGGTTTTAGTTGTCATCGAATGAACGGCGAAGTGCTTCACCTGGGCTGGAAAATTCACACAATTTTTGGATCGAAGCGAATTTGAAGTTGAGCTTAGCTCAGCTTGTGCCATTGACTCAACTGTTGCAGAGCCATATCAATGAATCAGTGCAGTTGCTCCTGCACCCTTCATCTTGGGTGTCGCAGTAGTTCAATGGAATGCAACACACTGCGATACACCCCACCACGTCACAACGCAAGGCTCCATGGAAGACAGCACTGCCTCATCCTCTCCAATTTCAGAAGCATCACCTCCTGGATCGAGATCCTCAATACAGGCATACAGGTTGTACTTTTTAAGTGCAAATTCTGGGCAAAGCTGAATGGCACCCAAATCATGCTGGGCGAAATTATTTAGCAGAACTTAAATCTAAGCAGAACTCATGTTTGTGGCCAATATCATTTGAGCAAATTCAATTGTTGCTGCAGCCAAGCAACAATGTCACCACGCACCTTCAGAGCTGCTGGTGGAGCCTCCCAAAAAATGCTTCTCTAACATTAGGACACCTGTCAATTGTCTCTCAGCTACTCAGAAATTCACAAACTTCTATACTTTCGATGGTCATGATGTCTGTCGTGAACTTCCTTTTGGTGTCCACCACTCTGTGCTGTTCCCCAGGCATTTTGTTCAGTACCACAGAATCCCTAAGAAGCTCTGCGCTATCGTCATGTACGCGACTTCACGGGCCTCTGTCCTCAGTCACGGCGGTTTGAAGCAGCTTCGGAGAAAAAGTGAAAAGAGTCAGTGCACATCCTGCACATTCCAGAACCTCTGACAGCAATCCAAGGATCAATAAAGGGGATGGCGGTCCGATTGCCCTCACTGGAGCAGAGAACAGGGACTTCACTGTAGTTGGAGAAGCATCTTCCATCCAAAGACCTGAAACGCAATTGAAAGCCTCTGACAGACTTCGCTGCTTGGACATAATCCCAGAACGGTGGACATGATTGAATGCCAAGAACAGCGGGCTCCAGTATTCTTCTGTCTCGACTGTCTCAAGCCAAGAGATGTCAGCACCTCCAAGCCTACTTTAAAGCACAAGAAGAAGCTACCTGGTTCATCCAATTCTCGCTCTGGAACTTCTCGAATACGGACACCCCAGTCTTCGCCGTCCTGACCATGCAGAAGACATTTGACTGTCAAACTGCGTGAAACCTCTGAAACTACATTGGTAAACTAGGTCCACCGCCCATAGGCGGCCGTGATGTTTTATAGCATTTTTAATGCTTTCATGTTATTTGAATCCCGCAATTACAAGGCGTTTTAAGGGTAGAATGCAAGTTCACATGTTTTATGCGTAGTTACATTGGGGAAAATATGGTCATAATAGAAACCAGTGTAACTGCGAAGAAACTCTTTCATTTTTTTCCCCCCAACTAAGGGCTTCGTTCATCAATTTCTTTGAAACCAAGATCATCATCATCATCATCATCATCATCATCATCATCATTACATCATCATCAACAAGCCATAGGACCCAGTTACCACGGTAGAAACGCGTCAAAGTGAATTTCCATCTTCTCTCAGTTCGACTTCAGCAGTCTGCGCAGTAGCATTAGCCTAGCATCAAATATGTGCAGAAGAGTAAGAGAACGTAGCATTAGCGTAGCATGAAATATGTGCAGAAGTGTGAGAGAACGTAGCATTAGCGTAGCATGACGTATGTAAAGAAGTGTGAGAGAANGGCACGGCGAGAAACACAAAAATGCTGTAAAAACCAATACAAAACGACCAAAAATCAGCAAAAATGCCACGGCCATCTGTGGGCGGTGGTCCAACTACCTGGAACATGCAAAACATGAGTCTGCAACATGTATGAACATGACAGGCACCAATACTACAACATCCATGTCTAGGTAGAAGCTGCGACGATTGAAGCCGCACTGCTAGGCATCCTTCACCGAGTCCACCACAGTGTTTGGAAGCTTCGTGCTCCTTAAAAAGCGAACACATCAAGAGACTTCAAGAGATTTGAGACTTGATACTGCAAAACTATGAGGCGGGGAAGCAACCATTTCTGCATAAACACCATTGAACAGCATTAAACATCCAAAAAAACCCTAAAGTATCCTAAAGTCTTAAAGACTAAAAGCATGACTTTCCAAGTTGGCCAGGACTCTGAAAGCTGAAGTTGCACCTGGGGCAGCTGGGCGCCTGGCAAAGAATCTTCCAGGTGAGCGCACAGGTTCCAACATCCACAACGAATGAATTTCTGGAAATGCCGGCTCATACATATACATATACAGTATAGATATGATATATGTATATGTACTGAAATATATAGACATCTGAAATGTACTGAAGTGCGTTCAAAGGATTCACGGAGACCATGGGTCAACTGAAGCGGAAATCATGGTCAACTGTGAGAGTTGCTTTGTGGCATTTGCTTTGCCTGCCTTTTTGGTGTGACACTTATCTTAGCTGCGTTTGTTATAACTATTCAATGGCAGTCATTCCCACAGTCAGGCACATCGCAATTTCCAGCAATTGCCGACTCTCCCTAAATCTGTGCCAAGCCACATTGTCAGGATCTTGGAATCCATGCGGTGCAGCTCGACTTAGCTCCTGCAGCTGCAGCATTGAATCAGCTGCATGAGCTATGGGCTACATGATTTGAAGGTCAATGTCTAGCCCTCCAATTTCATATATTTCATCCATGTTTTTTAAAAGCGATATGCGGCACAGATTGTGTCACACGTCTGCAGCATCAATCCCTAGGCAAGTTGGCTATTTCAAATCGGGGGTAATCAACTTAACTTCCATTGTTCCCGGTTTTCAGCTAAAGGAAAAAGATAATGAATATATTTGGTGGTGTTGTACCATTGTTTCATACTGGTGGAGGAGAATTCCTTGAGTTCAACAATAGTGAAATGCTTGTAAAACAAAAGGGTAAATCGACCCAGCATAGGGGGAGAATGAGAAAAGTGGTAGATTCAATTTCATCCATGTAAACATCAATCTCGCAATCTACGACAGAGGACATCAAATCTCAGTCAGTCTTTTGTTGTCTTTTGTTGTCTTTTGTTGCTCCCGTTGCTCCCACAGTCCTCCTCATGGCAATCATTCAACTGCTGTAAGAGCCGCTTGAATCGCGAGGTCTGCTGGTGGAGCTGGGGCGGATGCTGCGGCAGCCGAAACGGCACTGGCATTGTGCCAGTGCCCCCTGTCGCTGTGACGCGGAGGGCCACGCTTGGCGACCGAAAAAAAAGCCAAAAAGCCCGACTAGGACACCGCACGTAGAACTCTGTACTGGATAGAATTTCAGGACCTTATCTTTGAAGGTGTATTCAAAGTGAGCCAAAAAGGTCTTGTGGACACCCCGTGCGTTCGGAACTATGTATTTATCGTGTACGTATATATGTATATAGATAATATGATTCTATTCGCTTTTGCATGGTCCTTTTCTCCAGATTTTCTGGGTCTTGATCCTGACGGCTTCAAGGACATTCAAGTCTACAGGTCTACAGCCCGCGCAGGCTTTCTCAGATCTACTTGTCTGCCTTTTCAAAACAAATCTGACTTGGAGATGCCATCAATCATCAAACAGCTGTTCCCATTTCAAGGTCTGACAGGGGCTACTGGGGAATAGTGCGGCCTGATACAACACAACTGTCAGTTCTTAGCTGCTCAGCTTGCAGAACACAGCAGGGTTTTTGCTTTCATGTGGTAGTTCCATGTTGACAGCAATGAATGTGGATCCTAGCATAATTGAATGTTCGATTTGTGCACATGTCTGCACAGGTCATTCTTATCATCATACATGGTAGCCAAAGTCACAATTTCTCAGAGATTCAGTATCCAAGACTGTATTGGTATAACGGTATAACCGTTGTGAAATTTGTATATACTAGGATCCTTCCGCGCTGACAACAGGGCATAATGAGATTGTGAAACATTCCTGCGACACTTTCAGGGCTTACCTTTCAATGGAAGCAGCAACAACGGGATTGACTCCAAACTGCGGGGAAAAAATCAAAGAAGTGTTCCAGCATAAACATCTGAGCTACTTGCTACTCCCTATTGTTATGAATGACCTTTGAAACCATCGTCTTCCAGGAAGTACCGCTTCCGAGGCAACACAGATCGACTTCTTTGAGCTGGACTTCAGGAAACTGAATCCGCTCAGGAAAATCCAAGTCTGCTTAGTCTGCTTAGTCTGCTTTCTTTACAGCGATAGGCGCGATAGTCTAAAAGGCTCAGGAAGGCTCAGAAAGGCTTGTCGGCCAGCTGTCAAGTTGTCGCAGTTGTCGCAGTGTCCACCTCAGCCTACAATTCTCGGATTGGCTTTGGAAAATGATCAGAACCAATCAGGATTCAGTGTCAACCAAAATGCTTCACCGCAATGACTTTGGAAAATAACTTGAATCTTGAACAGTGTCACGTAAAACAGCAATCGTTGAACAGAACCGTGTCAGCAGAGACCGCCTGCAGATTGCAATGGGAAGGAGCTTTGGAGGCTGGCAACCAGCAAGATCTGAGATCAGTTTCAGCTCAAGAGTTGGATTTGTCATCCCTTGATTCCGCATAAGGAAGTCTTATCAAAAGGTCAGTGTTCAAATGATGTGTATATATATATACATATACATATGTATGTATGTATGTATGTATGTATGTATGTATATATATATATATACATATATATGTATGTATGTATGTATGTATGTATGTATGTATGTATGTATATATATATATACATACATATCATATTTATATATGTGTATATATATATGTATTTTATATATATACATATATAATGTGCATATTATATATATATCAAGTGTTTCTTTTTGGTTTGCATTGACGGCTGCGTTGTCTGTTCAATTGTCACCAGTCTATTTGCACTCCAAAACAAAGGCCTTCTGGTTGGAATGTGGCTATTTCTTCCAGGCTTGGCACAAAGGGGAAAGCGATGAAAAGAAGATTAAATCTTCATTAGACATATTTCACTAGTCAAGCTGCGCATTCATGTTGGCAGAGAGGCGAGCACGATAAAAGTCCACACCTTGGACATCTTGGAGTACAAGTCGCAGCTTCAAGATGCTTCAACATCATAAGATTGGAGAATAAAAGTGCAAACATGGCAAACATCCCTTCCTCTGACAAGATGTTTCCAGTAGTTGTTTGCCACAGAGTTGGCATCCAACCATCACAATGTGGCCATCGGAGTGCACAGTTGCCAGGTTGCCATGAGTCACCGCATGCTGCGCACTGGCGCGATCGTCAACTGCATTTCCAGAAGAATCCAAATAGCACCACGGTCGCCTGAGCCAAGCACTTTACACTTTCGGACGAACAAAAGGAAAAAAACACTTTTTGGAAACGAATGTATATGCACCATTGAGGCAAAACAGTTGGCACAGTTGGCACATTGCACCTGTGGTTGGCAAGTTCTGATGGGGCCGCTGGCCCCTCAGCCACATGGCCCCAGTACTGCACCTGGTGATGTGGCAGCAAGTCAATAGATGGCATTGTCCATCCACTCTGAGTTGCTACCAAAGTGTTTGAAATATTGATTCACAACTGTCACAACTCAGTCAAAATTCGTTCATTGCGCCTTCAGAAGCACTGCCACCCGTGCCTGCAGGTGGACGTGAGACCAACAGATCCATGATGCAAGGTTCCTCTGAGTGAAACTCAAATGCACCAGCTACCTCTCTGGCCCAGCCTCTCCAGGCATGGTGTCGTATTCGGCCACCTGCGAGGAGTAACGTGAAGTGTGCCCGTGGACACACATCTCTGGGATGCTGGAACTTCGCCTCTCGCAAGACTGCCAAGGCTTTTTGCCCAAAGCTCGAGCTCAGACTCTTCAATCCCAGGGCTGATGACATGACACCTGGACCGGTAGAAAGGGTTTGTTGTGAATTGCTTCTGTCTTTGCTGGTCATGTATTCTGTTCCGACAGAAGCGGTTGTCGTGAATTTTGCATTAGAAAAGAATGAATCTAATTGCAAGCAAGCAGCTCAAGTAGCTTGAACCACCTTTCTTCTGAAGCAAGGTGATCACCTATCAAGTGTTCTCACAGTGAGATACATGGAAATGAAGCCTCGGCCATTGATAAGTCATTTCTCAGACTGTACAATAGACAAACCAGGCTCTTTGGAAAGAGCGCACTGAAGTCTCCGCAAATCTCTCAGAAATATGTGAACCTAAAGGCCATCATTCGCCATGATTGTTTGATTCTGTCAGCCAACCACAAGGCCATCCACAGCTAGTCTCGCCTTGAGTTTCAAATCATCCTCCGTCACTTCTGTCTGAGTTTTTTCAGCTTTGCTGCTTTCTGTACCCTGTGGGTCCTTACATTTCTCGTTTGTAGACTTTGTCGACTTCTTGGTCTCTTCAGCCTCTTCAGTCTTTGCACTCTCTTCCCTTTGGTCCTGTTTTGGTTCTGTTCGTTTTGGCTCTTCCTTTGGATTGCTTGGAGACCCAGGCACAACACTTCGTTGCTGCAGGGCCGTACCATTCACTTTGGGTTGGTCGCTTTTTGTCGCTTTGGCCTTCGCCTTTGCCTTTGGCCCCTTCGGCTTGTCAGTGGTATTTGGAGAAGCCTTCCCTTTGGGGGCTGGCTCTGGCACAGGTTCAGCCTCCTCATCCTGATGGGACAAAATGCTTCAAGCGACTTGCAATGCCAAACAGCAAATGCAAACACTGAAACAAACAATAAAAAATGCAAATTTCAGGCCTCTGATTGGTCATCTCCATCTTCTGGGTTTTTGTACTTCTTCAGAAGTGCCTCATCTTTCTGTGAAAACATGTTGCAACATTTAAGATCTCACTCAAAGAAAACTGTGGCATCGATTCCCGAAATGAAGTCAGGGATGAAGAAAATTAGGGAATCGTCGGTTGCTGCGCTATCAGCCTCGACTTCCTCGCCCTGCTTGCTCAAAATGCCTCCTTCCTCTTCACCTTGGTGGCAACCAGCTAGCAATGCTGGCCATGCTAGCCATGCTGGCCATGCCAAGAAGCCAAGGGCTAGCTTTGTCAAAAAAAAGGAAGGCGAATGCTCCGAATGCTTAACACAGCTTCACACCTCAACAGTTAAAACACCAAACAGGCAGAGCAACGGAGCATGAAAAAGGTCTTCCATGCCAGGCAGCTGTCACTTTCCCAAATCTTTTCGGGAGCTAGGACTTTCTGTGGAACTTCCCAATCGGCTTCTAGTTGATTGTTCTGATCCTCTTCCTCCTGAAACTGACAAGCCCCAGCCGTATGGACTCATGGACATAGTCTATTCACAACGGAGGTTTGGATTTGCCCTGGGTATCGCTTGTCTGTCCTGTTCTTTCAACTGTAGTGCATGTTGCCTTCTGGATTTGTTTTTTCAGAATATCCGATACTGCAGAATGTGTGTACATCTATGTGTATATATATATATACAGTATATATTTTGTATGTATGTCGGCACAGCAGGTGGTACAATATACATATACATACATACTTTCACGACACCAATCTAGCAAGGTCTTCGTTTGATGGCTTCGTGCAAATCACCAGCCCTAGCCTCACTAAGAAAACCCCTATAAAATTTTATAGAAAACTAAGCTCACCTAAAATCAATTTAAAAACGGCTACAGTACTCATGTCATCGGGCTCATTGCTTTCTTGCATGAAGGGTGCTGTGGAACTTGTGGCCATTCCTACAAGGCTACCTACAGACTATCTACTCCGCAGGCATGTCCCCATTCCTATGGCAACCTACAAAATTATTATGCCTTTGAAACCTAACGAAAGAATAAAAAAAACTGCATGAAAAACTAAGAAAACTAAAAGAAACTAAAAACAAAACTGAAAATATTCCTTGCCGCCTGGCCTCGCAATCCAGATCCCCAAGAGCAAGGCCACCTAAACAGAACTCCAGAACTCCACTTCCAACAGACCTCTTCAACTCAGGCTGCAGCAATATTCCACATGTCTCTACAGATTTCTACCTTTTTGCTACACAGGACCCATATCTAGAATTGTTTAGGCCTAAATTGGCCAAAGAAGGTATCAAATGATGACCTATAAAATGAGGTTCTAGGATACTTATATTTGTACTTACACTGATACTTATACACATACTTATACGTGTACTTATTCTTGAAATTGTACTTTTAATTACAGTATCCTTTTACCTAAACATGTACATATATGTACATGTATCTATATATATATATGACTGTGTATGTACATGTATGTATATATATATATACACATTTACATGACTATACTTGAGGTAAACCTATCCAAGCTTGTCCCCCTCTATCATCAAAATCACCCATGGACTAGGTATGTGCAGTTAAGTTCAATACTATTGCACTACCTTCTGCTTTTCTGGCAGTCCTTGTCTCTCGTCAAGTCTTCAGTAGGTGATTTGAACATGCAATTGGAAAGTGTTGTTCACTGTCTTATGAGAACAGTCAGTCAGTCAGTCAGTCAGGCGCGCCCAATAAGTAACGCTATTTGGCAAGTCTGAATCATAGTAATGTGAAAG
The DNA here is from genome assembly GCA_003297045.1 of Symbiodinium sp. clade C Y103. Taxonomy (NCBI): domain Eukaryota; class Dinophyceae; order Suessiales; family Symbiodiniaceae; genus Cladocopium; species Cladocopium sp. clade C. Next base: position 161,875 of record BGPT01001372.1, read on the forward strand.
ATAGGCCTGTTCACTAAAACTTCTAAGCAGTGGTGCCTCCACTATCTTTCCATTCTTATCGAGGGCACAAGCTGCTTTTGAGTTGCGGAGGGCAAGAACGAGCGGCAAGGAAGTCAATGTTTGTCTCACGAAGTCTCATTCTTAGCTTGGTTCACTGTTTCTTGGTCATTTACAATGTTTGCATTGGAGATGCTGAAGGGGCTGTTTTGCGGAACTACAATCAAAAAGAGGAGCACAAACGGTTCCCCCAACCTGCTCGTCGTCTGAAAATTCTTCTGCGTCCTCGAAGTCCCAAAGGCCTTCTCCTCCAAGTGGAGAAAACCCTGTGTCACTATGTATCACTCGTGTCTCTGATCCAGTGATTTTTGCGCAAAGTACAAACGCAAAGAACGGAACACATGCAAAGCTACCGGAACCCTGGCCTTGTGCCGACTTTAATTGCTTCAATGTGTTGGCTGTCTCTGGGACTTCTTCGACATCTTCTGGTTGTATTCGCGCCTGGGTTTCATGCACGTGCTTTGTGTCAAAGAACAAACAAATCAATCTCTGTAAAGTGCTCTTTCGCCAATTGACGACAACCAGGCTGGTACATTATTTAAAGGCTCGATAATAATTTCAAGGATGGAACAATCCTCAGAAAGCAGGATACGCAAATCAAAATCAAGAGGAAAAGCTAGTACAAAGCACCGTGGCCAGCAAATGTCAGCATAATCTCTACAATCTCTGGGCGCTTGTCCTCTGTGGAACATAGAATGGAGCACCAACAATGAGATTCAATCACTGTATGAAAGAAAAGATGAATGACATGTATGTGCATGTATATATGTAAATGTGTGTGTGTGTACATATCTACACATATATGCATCTTTGCATCATTCTACAGTATATATATGCATACATGGATGTAATGTATAATGCCATGTAATGGAGTGCAACGCGATGTAATGCAGTGCAATGTAATGCAATGTAATGTCATGCAATGCAATGTAATGTGATGTATTGTTTTGTGATGTATAGTAATGTACTGTAATGTAATGTACTGCATTGTAATTTACAGTAATGTATGCATGCATGTTCAAATATATATATATATATATGTATATCCGTATCTATATCATAGTATAGTGTTCAAATGATACATCGTATATATATATATATAATGTAGATAATATTAATATAAAGATATATAGTGTATACACTATACCATGTATAATATATGTATATATATATATATTACACATTATTCATATGCTAATGTACAGGTAAATGGATATATGTACATATATAACGACTTTCCAGCAAGAGAAGAGAGGAGGGAGAAAGTGCTCAGTTCTGTTGCCGAGGCTCTTTGGCTTTCTTCTGCCTCGCCTTCCTCTTGCGGACCTCTGCCCGACGGTCGTGCAAACCAGACAAAATGCCTCAGCGAAGAGGCGTGTCTGCTTTGAGGGACAAGCCGACTGGTCTCAGTGTGCCGGATCTGTTTCCATCGCTTGAAAACTTGCAATTCCCTGCCACCTATAGCCTTGCCACTAGGCTTTGTTGCCACTTTTATTGCCGATCTCCAGGAACTTCTCATCTCCCACGACTGACCACTACATCCACTACTCTCCCATGCTCCAAGTTGCTACCATCTGTTGAGTCCAGAGCTGCTACTGCCTCTTGAAGCTGTTCAGGATGCTGCTGCAGCTCATTGTACAGCTGCGTCCTCCTTTGCAAAGCAGTCATATCTTCCCACGTTGATTCCGTTTGTTCGCTCCAATTCTTGTTTTAAAACTGGAGGTTAAGAGGCTTGGGGTGCTCAGGATCAAATACCAACACAGCTGTTGACTAAATGGCTTCAAACTTCCACTACCAAATAACAGCCAAGGTTCTTGTGCCACGGCAGAGCTTCCAAAGCTTCCAGCTCTCGGATGCATTGCCTGGACCATCTCGTGATGGTGCTGTCGTCGCAAAACGCGACAAGTTTTGGAAGTCTCATTTCGACTGCTGCAAGACATGACTGCACATGCTGCACATGCTGCACATGGTCTGACTGCACACAATTTGATATGACTCGATTGTTTTTTCGCTGAAGCTGCATTGCATCAACCCCTTTGATGGTCTTCAGCATGCTAAGAACCTGCCAGGCAATGCCGTCTCTGCACGTCTACTAGTTTGACAACAGACAAAGCGCTGGCAGTGTTCGGACAAATGGATATTGCAAAGTTCCCAAACTGTCGTTACCTGTCTTTACCTGTCATTTCAGGCCTCCGGGGCAAGACCAGCACCAGCGTATCTGTAGTCGTCTTGGATCTGGGAGCGGATTTTGCTTTGGCCTGGAGATGCAACATAGGCGAGCTTGGCTCTTCGGAGCACAACCCGCAAACTCATGGCAAACTCAGCCCGCCTGCACTATCTACACATCGTCCTGTTCGAACCGCTCTGCGTTCAAGCATGCCACCCCAACGACGTTGCAGCTGGCGTCGAAGGAGCACATCATTCTTGATACCCTCCTCTCCCATGCAGCCAAGCCTTGGAAACACCCAAAATACACAAAGAACAACCACTTCGCACCATCAACATCAACAATGAGCCGCAAAAGACTGTAGACTAGTCTGAAGCTACCAGCTCTTCACACCATAGCGGGTCGTGCCCTGCTGTTTGACTACGGGCCGATGGCAAAAGTGTCAACTTCATGTTTCTCCCCAACAAGCTGATATCTTCATGTCGATGCTCCACTACCTCAAGAATGTACTAAGCCAAATTGCGATACTCTCCTCTTCTTTCCTTGGCTTCCAACTGGTAAGAATTCAGACTCTGATGCATGTTTCAAAGATCTATATACATCTGCAGCAACTCCATGTGAAAATTCCAAAACCAACCCAATTCTAGGGAAAAAAAATTGCTGGCAAGACCAATGCATTTTTGAAGTTCATTTTACCGTCAATGAATTGCAATTGATGAATGTTACGCTGCGTCAAAGTTGCTACTGAGATAAACATCATGGTATTCTTCCTCTTCGTCATGGACTGGTATGTCTGGTGCCGACCTGTCAAAAGCGTACCAGGCCTGAGCACATGTGCCAGAAGAAAAGGCAGCCCCATACCCTGTGAATCTTGCGACCCTGTCAGGATCAGCCCATCCCCCAATCTCAATGTAGGTTTGTACGTATTGCAGCAATATTGAGTCAGCCATCATGTTGACATCTTCTGGATGCCTACACGGCCTATGCCGGTCTCTGCAGCCTCACCCAGAAATTGAGCTCCCGACTGAAACGGGCTGAAGCTCGAAGCTGCCATCAGCCCGAGTCACAAGCCTTAAAACAGCAGCATTGCCAGCGGCAACCGAAACTCTTCGGAAGCGCATTAGAAACTCTACCAATGGATCAAGTCATGTTCGAGCCTTTTCGATAGATCAGGCCTTCCGGCATCCAACTTTCCTGCCCCTTTTTCTCACTGAAAGAAATTGAAAAGCACCATCACAATAAGACCATCGTCTCCTGCATTTTCACTTAAAGGTTTGCTCATGTCCAACATCCCGATTTGATCGTTTTCACAGTCAAGTCGGTTTGCCAGTCATTCGAGCAAGAGGGTCCTACGAGAACGGTGGTATTTTTTTTGCGACCACAAGTTCTTCTTCCAAGAACAAATCATGTGTGCTTTCATGCGGGCTGGCCACAGCCAATGTACGTCCCGCTTGATGTCCGCTTCATGCCCTGCACGGGCCATGTTTCCGATTCCGATTGTCAGGTTGACATTGCCGTCATGGTCTCGGCACACTCTTTGTGGCTCCTTCCGCAAATTGAGATGAACCAAGAACAGGCAAAACATTGAGGGAAACCTTAAAGCGTATGTGATCGCATGTGAACAGCGAAATCCTGACCGAATGACTCACCAGTTCGGAGTTGGCCTTGCAGGAACGAAAATTGTCAAATTTTTGAGGCCAAGGATTCAAAAACACAAATAAACAATAAATAAACTGCCAAATGCCATTTCAAATTTCAACCAGTCCAAATAGGTGTGGAATGTCGCTTCCAAACACAGTGACAGAGACACGTTTTTCTGCGCCTACTGAAACACCCAGCCCCACTGGGGTGAGCTCGACCGCCATCTCATAGCATGGCCTCCAAAAAACAAGGAATCGCAATGAAAGCACTTCATACGTGGTAAAGAATAAACCTTTCACGGGTCAAAGAAATGACCGAAATTCAATGCAATAACATGTTTCAGTCTGTTACAGCATTAAATTGCCCCGACCTGCATTCGACCCTGTCGGAAAGAATTGAACGCACCCAGCATCTGTATCACTCGTTGGTTGCTGGGTAAATTGAATAAAAAACTAGATTTTGCAGCGACAGTTTGCTACGCACCACAACATTCACGCGTAACCGTCGAAAAAAAAATGTTCATATTGTGCAAAAAGGATCACCTTCAATGTTGTTCATTTTCGTCATACAACAAAATCGAACTTGAGCCCAAAAGCATGCCAAAAGTGCGCAAAGACTTGGTTTTGCTGACTCTGTCGGGAAAAGAATTGGGAAACCAATGGCGCAAATAACGCGCGAACCAACAGGTCATTGGCCAGGGCCGAAAGACAGAACGAATACATGTCCCACCACAAATCAATCACCAAAAATTAGTGGATAATATAATACAGCTAACTGTACATGTGTTTTTGGTTCTGATGTATGGTGCAGGTGGAACCAGATTGAAACGTCTTAAAATTTGGTTCCGTGTTTGTTTTCAACTCAATCTATTGCGTGAGTGATTGCTGTACTTCCAATATTTCCATCCCATTCAGTATCGTACAAATGCATACTGAGACATAATGAACAAAACGACAGCCTCGTCATCAACGACCAGAAAAAACATGAAAAAACAACATCCTGTTGAAATGTGATCATGTGTGATCGGAATGAGATCGGAATGACAAAATCCAAGAAAAATCAGCACCGAAAACAGTTTCTAAAAAAAACACTGTATCAATACAGTTTTTGTGGTGGCACAGCGTATCGTTCGTTTACTTTCGGTTTCAATTTATTTTTGCACATCTTGTAAACCCTGCGGAGTCACTGTGAGTGGACATGTTCCTTCGTCAGCATAGTGAACCTTGGGTTCGAGAAATCAACGACAGTCAAACATATTGAAACCTAATTTCCTGGGAAACCATGATTATCTACAAAGATCGTGTGAATGTGTCTTGCGTTTTTCGAAAACAACCGCGTCTCGGTTTGACGCGTGAACCCTTGGCACAAAAGGGTTGTTGAGCTTCACAGTTCCCCAAACAGCATCTGCGCGGGTTTCTTACGGTAAACATGAAAGCCCGGGTTTCGATCAGGGTGCTCTATTTGGTCTGCGGTTTTTGATTGCGCAGGTTCGTGCAAGGTCTACCGGGTGGGATGTCCATGTCACTCTTGACCGGGCACGCTCGCACAAAGTGAGCGGCGCGGTTTTGTCCTTCGTCTACTTTTACCAGCGGGCCGCGCTCGTTTTTTGAGCTATGTCCATTCTTGTCGCACGCATGGGGTTTCCAGAAAAATTTGACGTGTGGAACGTTGTTTTGCTTGACAGGCGCAGGACATCGGACCCCTTCACATCCGCGTGGCATCTGTGGTACTTTTGCTAAAACGTTGGTAAGCGTAAATTGATGTGAGAGGTGATTTCGGGAGTTTCTTTCGTGGCAAGCGCGATATTTGGTGACTTTGGGCGATGTTTTGAAAGGTTCATTGTTTAGGCTTCACATCTTTCATGTTCAGACGTTTCCGTCACATGCTGCTGGACAGCAACCCGAGGCACCTGCCTTTGTCTATCGCTCGGCTTCCTNTCAGACGTTTCCGTCACATGCTGCTGGACAGCAACCCGAGGCACCTGCCTTTGTCTATCGCTCGGCTTCCTCCAAAATAACAAGTTGTGTTCCCAGTCCGTTCGACTGGAGGATTCGTGATCCAAGGTTGGATCATCAAACTGGCTCTGGCGGCTGGGGAGGCGGTGGCCCAGAAAAAAGACTACGGTCCAATCAGCAA
>BGPT01001373.1:3795-133030 GCA_003297045.1 Symbiodinium sp. clade C Y103
TTCCCACGCACAGCCATCCGCTGCCGATTCATCCACGCGTCTTGATCCAATGCACGGTCCCCCCGCAATTTCTGCTCCAAACTGAAACAAATCATAGTGGTTAAGCATGGACTGGCGCACAACATTTCCATGACAGTAACTTCCACGCTATAAGTTTCTCGTGGCCCGTAGTAAACCATCATGTCATTGCTTAGNAGTGGTTAAGCATGGACTGGCGCACAACATTTCCATGACAGTAACTTCCACGCTATAAGTTTCTCGTGGCCCGTAGTAAACCATCATGTCATTGCTTAGGGCCGCAGCAGGTTGCCTTCCATGCCACACAAGATCAACTTTGCAGCTCCTGCAGAGCGGGACCCAGCATTGCGAACATAATTTGTCTGCCCGACATCGTTTCGAACAACTCTTGTCTTCAGGGCAACACACTAACTTTACCGACGCCGCTGCAAAGTCGGCCTGGCACGCCCAGGCTTCTAATTCTTCAGTCATTTCTTGTCGCGCAAATTCTGTTTCCTTCTCCACATACTTTTCTCTAAAAGCCTGCATCCCCAAAAGTTTCTCCACCGCGTCCAGTGGCTGGCCAAAGATAGTTTCATTTTTGAGGTCAACGGGCTGCACCCAGCCCACCTCTTGATTCCGGCTGCTTCTGACGTACGGATATTTGCGCGCACACACGAAGCACAGCAGACATGAAATATTGTTGGCCTCTAAGCTTTTCTGATAGGATCGCAAAGCTCGCCGATCAATAGAGACGTTTGCCACGGGCGCTGCAGATTGGCATTGCCACGAGATTGCTGCGGCGTACATGCCTAGCATGTCTTGTTCTTTGATGGCTTTACCGCAAATTTCCGCAAATATGTCTGCGTGGCTGCTGGCGATGTGCTGTGCCAACTCTGCTTCGTCTTCCTACGCATAGCTGCACCCCCGGAAGCTGCAATGCCACGCCGGAAGGTCGTATGCTTCTCGGGCGCTGAACATATTTTGGTACTGCAACGGCAACGTTGGCTTCTGGTNTGCAATGCCACGCCGGAAGGTCGTATGCTTCTCGGGCGCTGAACATATTTTGGTACTGCAACGGCAACGTTGGCTTCTGGTTCAGTTTCTTGCCGAGCGTTGTGATCTGCCGTTCTGCCACCTGTCGCGGGTCTTTGCGCACGTTCGTATCACATCGCAAAATAAACATACTCTCTCCTTCCACATCTTCGCTGCCTGCGGCATCCACGCGCCATGCCTCGTCCAACATGCCAGAGGCCACAGTGGCAGCCGTCTTTTTGCGCAAACGTTTCACCGGAACCCACGAGTGCTTGTGCTCCACTGGGCTCCTTGCTCTTTTCTTAGCGTTTGGCGCCGCCTCGTCTGCCCCATCTCCTACGGCGGCGTTTGCCGGTTTCGCGGCATCCGTCGCGTTACCAGACTTTGCGTTGCAGGTTTCCGCTGTTCCCTTCCCGACTTTCCGGGGTGGCCCTTGCCTGCAGCTAGTGAAGTAGCCCAGCCATTGCAGGTGATTCGCGTAACTGCGTACGGTCGGCCTTAGCCGTATGCGTTCCCCGCTCTGTTGCAATGTATGCAATTTGGTACACAAAGCTTCCCGATCCTGGGGGTGTTGAATATGAACGGGGGATGGGATAAGTTGGTACTCTGAGGAGGGGCTGTTTGCCGTTTTGGCGTCCGAGCTTTGGCTGCAAGCAGGGTTCAGGTTCTTACACGTGCCGGGTTGTTCTGTGTGACCTGTGTGAACTTTGCTAGTCTCTCAGGAATTACAATGCTTCAGCATTCATTGTTAGAGATTCTCGTCACTTCCCATGTCAAATCCCTTTTTTTTGGCTATCTTCAAGACATCCAAATCTTATGGATGTTAGTAAAGCAATGTCATAAACTACCAATATGTTGCTGATNCTTTTTTTTGGCTATCTTCAAGACATCCAAATCTTATGGATGTTAGTAAAGCAATGTCATAAACTACCAATATGTTGCTGATTTGTATCACCCGTTTACAGTAGATTTAGTGCCGGTGGATCCTACTGCTTACTAACCTTTATACTTTATCCAAACATCTGGATCATTCTGTTCGTCAATTCATTTTATGTTTATATACTTATCTACACAATGGGGGTTTTGACATGGATAACCATCACAACAAATCTACCAAATACACATTCTGAGCCTCAAAAAAAGTCTCCAGCCCTGGCCCCTCCCCCTTGAAGGGGGTCGGCGGCACCAGGGCGCTAGCCCATTCTATATGGTACCCCCAAAATCCAATGAAGTTCATCGTCATTTCCCCACCAAATGATCATAAATCAGGAAAAAACCTCTGGTGATCCAACATAGCGAACTGGAAAAAACCACCATCGTTTTTTCCTGCTAAATCATCTACAAACGGGCCATCTTCCATAGCTGCAAGATGGATTGCCTACCACGTAGGTCCAAGGTAGAACTCCCCATTTTGGGTTTGGTGAAATCCCAATCCAAATCAGCATGTTTTAGGTGGTGAAATCAGCATTTTCCGGATCCAGGGTATACCCAATCCCCACCTTCAGGAGTACCTCCACCTGAGGAGGAGATGTGGCCATCCCATACCACGGGAATGCTGAAACAATGGGTACCCTCCAGTAATTTTTTGCGGAGCTTGTTCTGTCCCCGAACTAGCCATGGAGACTTCTTGCGGGGAAAATCATCGAACTGTAGTGGATTTTCAATAAATAGTCTCTATACTCTATACTTTCAAGCTCTGGAATCCATATTTCACTGGCCAAGAAATCCCTATGAACATGGATTGATATGGATTTATCATTCCCATCGCACAAGAACTGAGCGAAGGCATCCAAGAAACTTGACCATCTCCCAAAAAAATGGAGATTTCTTGGACAGGACATGAAATATATGGGATGGGCTTATGAAATCATCCCTCAAATGGGATATGATGATACCAAATGATACAAACCATAGTTTCATTATGAAACCATACCTCAAATTATGAAACCAAATCTGTGATTCATGGTGTGTTGGGAAAAAATCAAGGCAGGAAAATGGAGCACATACACAACAACTCCGTGGCATGGGCGTATCACCTTTGATCGAGTGTTACATTGCACTGTTCAGTTCTATCTCCGGATCTCCGTTTCCGCCTGAAAAAAGGCCATGTTCTGTTTGTAGAATATTTTACTTTGTTGGCTTTTGTTTGTATATTTCAGATTGTGTGATTTCCATGGATTTCCCCTGTACACTCATGTGTTCATGAAATATGCTATTGGTTGACAACGGCTGATCTTCGGACAACCCAAACGTGTTCAAGTCATCAGGGATCACCATCTTGAGTGGTGATTGAACCTCAAAAGAAAACATTGAAAGCCCCAAAAAAGGCTTAGTCATATAAGTTATATCTATATACTGTAATTGTTTCTCCCATTCTATCTCCATTACATCCCCATATTATCCTCATTCATTGATGAATTTCAATGATTTCACATCAATTTCATGCAATTTCTTTGCCGGCTCTGGGCAGTCTGGGGACGAGTACCCTAATGGCCAATCTTCGATACCCGAAGCAACCAAATTAGCTGGTGTGATGTGATATATATATATATATAGATGTGTGTGTGTACATAAAAGTGTGTGTATATATATAATATACATCCCCTGGAGCAAATAGATGTTGATTTACAAAAAAAGAAACTCGCCAAAATCGGAATTATGCTTCAAAGAGTCCATATTCGATCTACTTCAGGACGATTTTACGTCTGTTCCCCATTTGTAGCAAAAAAAAATGAAAGTACTAAACTACCTTGACCACGGTTTACCCGGAGTCAATCAACCTTAAGAACCAACACAAAGACATCGTATTGGTAGTGCTTCAAAAAAGAAAGATGACATATCATGACATATCCACTCAATATCCCAATTTGTCCTGCTTTACTTCCTTTAAAACCCTACAATATCCCAAGAAAAATATGATTTTTAGTGCTTAAACTTATTACAGTAATGCCTTTAAAACCCTGCAGTGTGCATGGTGAAGCCGCTAAAAAACACACCCCTGGCCACAGCAGCACCCCCTTTCCGGTAGAAGCGCACCGCAGCAGCACCGCCAAAGCCAACACCACAGGCCAGCAACAGTGGAGTGTCCCCTCCCGGGTCCTCACATGGGCACGGATCCTACGGTTTTTTGGGGACATTTTGGAGTTTCTGCAAGCTCCAAAATGGGTATCTTTACATCATGAACAATGGGGAATGCTTCAGGTAATGGAATAGAATGGGAGAGATTTGATCTACATGGTACATATATAGTGGGCTTCTACTGGGCTATATCAACAATGGGGATCAATGGGGATTCAACATGTCAAAATGGGATCTTAATCCCATCGCTCTCATGGGTATGGGTCAAAATTGGTTACCATAAGAATTGAATGGTTAATATTGAAAATAGAGTAAAATCTGTGGTCCTCCAGGTCATTATATAATTTGGACCCATACCCTCTGGTAAACTAACATAGCTATTGAAAATGGCCATTTATAGTGGATTTTCCCATTAAAAATTGTGATTTTCCATAGTTATGTTAGTTTACCACCAACCACTTGCGAACCTACGAATCGTCCCAGGACCCCGACAACCCGAAATTTCCCCATGACCAGTGAAGCTGACCCTCGCTTAAACCAACAGTTTGCCATAGAAAATCACCATTTTGAACAGGTAAATCAACTGCAAAAGGGCCATGTTCAATAGCTACCCTCTGGTAATTAAACGTAGCTATTGAAAATGGCCATAGAAATAGTGGATTTTCCCATTGAAAATGGTGATTTTCCGTAGTTATGTTTGTTTACCAGGGGGTATGCTAAATTACCAAATGCTACCAATTGAATTCTGGAGGTCGACCATGGCCTAGTCTTAGATACTCCGTACAAGAAAAAGTAATTACAGTGGTAGCTTGCAGTAGCCATTTAGCAATTAGAATGGGCGCAAAAAAAAACGAAGCATCACAACCATTCAAAACCTATTGATGTGCTAAACCGAAGAATTCACCTCCCATTTAAGTCATTTAAGGATGGATTTGTTCAATCCATTTCTGATGAAATTGCAGATAACCCCATTAACTTTAAAAAAATCATCAAAACCTACCAAAAAACTAAACTTGACCCAATCTTGTGGTGAATGAAACATGCCCTCCATCCCCACCTTGGAAATCCCTCCCACCAGCAGCACAATAACTCCTGTACATTGACGTCCAGAGGCGTCTCATCACACCTGAAACCCGGAGAATGATCGACAAGTGGAGGAGTTTCGAAGTGTTCGGCCTGGGATTTAGTCCTTGAATTGGGATCTGGCCTGGGGTTTTTTTGGGATTTCATCAGCAAAATGTGGATATTTTGGGATTGGGATTTGGATTGGGGTTTACTGGATCCATGTGAACTAGCCCAGACTAATCGGCTTTACATCGTTAATTTCTATTCATCTTGTTCCCCAAAGACATATGATTTCTCCAGTTCCATGCATCCAGTTTTCCATATCTCTGGGACATTTTGCTGGAGGCTAAGTTTTGTAAGTTTGGTGTGTGTTTTTTTTTTGGGGGGGGTTGTGTGAGGAACCTCCCGGCTACTTCCCCCATCAGGTTCGGAGCTCTAGAATCGCGAGAAATGCACGGGGCTCCAGCCAAGGGGTCAAGCCTACAGTGAATTTTACAATACTGGTTACCCTAAGCTAGCAAAGCCGTCTTGGAACATGATCTACATTTCTGGTGAGTAAACTCCACATCTATGGGACAGTGTACAGTAGTGCACAATACAATATTACAATTCATACTGCTAAAATATACATAGAATCGATTTCAACCAATAAAACCTCCAATAGGGGTAACCTAACCGTTCAACTTGGGTTTTCAACAATAAGTTATTATTTGTTCCAATGTTCCAATATTTCACCTCATGTGGTAAATCCATTTAAATCCACTCATAAACTAAAGCTTGACTTGGTCACGTGTTGATGATTCTTACAAATGTTTACCATTGTTTACCAACCATTTCGAAGTTGGGGATTCTTCATGATTGGGTTTACCGCATTATATCACATCCTATTTGTAGGATTCTTTTTTTAATACTCCGCGATGACTGGGAAGAAGACAGGGCTAGGGTTACAGAACCTCAAGTGCCAAAGCTCTCACGCAAAAGGCGACACCCCTCTCTCTTCATATCGCACAATTTCTCAACTAAATGGACTGGTCATTTCTTGTGCACCATGTCATCTTGGGGTACCTCATAATGCTGGTTAATCTCCCTTGTACATGCCCAACCCTTGATGATGAGACGTCAACTGTTCTCAACATTCAGTATACATTTAAATATCCCATTCCTGTTCCATTTATATTGCATCGATAACCCATTCATATCCATTCATATTCCATGTAACAATGTTCACCAACACATGTCATAAGAATGCCAAAACCGACCAGCTTACCTTGCGCACATTTTCCCGGCCTCGCATTCACGGCCTCGCTGATGGCATGTGCATCCCCCAGCCGTGCTGCGTCCCAGAGCACCTTCGGGTCGGAGGGCCGTGGCCATGGCGGCTGCACGAAGTAAGCGCAGGATGGGTAGGATGGGGAAATGAGATGGAAAGAAGCTGGGAAATCATGAGAATTTATCGAAATATATAGTGAGAAATCAAAAGGACATAGTTGGGAAATTGTTGCGAGATAGTACTATCTTTTGGAAATGGTTGAGACATGCAGAGACTGTTGTGAAATATGCTGTAATATCGAATGATAAGCGCTGGGAGAATGTTGATGATCTATTCTAGAGGGCTAATGTTCCCCCTTCTGCGGGAAATAGTAGGGAGATAGGAATTTTGATCATGAGGATAACAATGGCTTAAAGAATCGTGAGGATATCATAGGGATATAATGATGTGATAATATCTGGTGGATGGTATAACCCATTTTAAGATGCATTCATAGTTGGTGGATATTGATGTTTTACCTGGATGAAAAACATCATCATTGCTATGTAATATCTAGGATACTTCACAATTGCCAAAGTGGGATATCTGGCATCGTTCAGAAATCTGGAATTCATGTCAATGTGTATTTCTTGGTGAATCCCTGGGTATAACATTATCGTACATTCGTACAATATATATATATATCTTACCATCCCATGCAGGAATGGTGTTTGGGGTATACTCCATGTCATGAAAATAGGGACATCATGAATACAAGGGGGACAAAATGGGACCATGCTAAATGGGGATATACTGGGGATATTGCATACAGTTTGGGATCTTTTACCATATCATATATATATATATATATTATATTATATATATATTATATATATATATACATATTATATATATATATTATATTATATATATTATATATATATTATATATTATATATATAATATATATAATATAATATATATATATTATATATTATATATATACTATATATATATTATATATTATATATTATATATTATATATTATATATTATATATTATATATTATATGTATATTATATATTATATATATATTATATATTATATATATATTATATATTATATATATATCAATAATCAATATCATGATCGTGTCGGTATAAATAGGTTGCCATTCCGTAGAACAGGAAGGACACCCAAAAAAAAGGGGAATCTGGAACCGAGACCAACAACGAGGGGGACGCTGAACCAACAAACAGTTGAGGAATGAACCCACGGATATGAACAAATGTACCTACAATACAGGTGATATGTCTGCCACGAAATAAGGATATGTCTAGTTCACCCCCCATCCAGGTCTGCAGAAACCACCATCCAAGTTCGGTTTAGTCGTTTCTTGTGATCAAAGTTCGCAAGTCGTCACAAGCCCACCAAAGCCATCTAAATGGAAATCATCATGGTTTTAAGAAATATCTTCAACCATCAGTTTTCTATGGAGGCCAACAAGAAATTATCTCAAAAAATACCATCAGACAGGAACATCATGGAAAACCAAGACCACTCCTTCCCAGCGCTTCCCCTCTTTCCAGCCTCTTCTCTGTGCATCAATCGACTTTGGCTCGCTGGCGCCTGACCCAAAGTTCTCTTTGTTGCTAAACTAAACCCATCCAAGTATAGAAAAGCCGAGGACAGTCCATAGATTCACATCTGCCATAAATCCAACATTTTTTGAAGTTAAGCAACTTACCACAACTTACCATACCTTGCCTAGTGGACCTAGGGGGCAGCACAGCCACATGGATCCGACCACTTTCTATGGCTGGTCATCGTCAGGGCCCCATGATTTAATGGCGATTTGATGGTAAAACCCCATTTTCAGACACATGTCAGATTGAGTTGGCCAGTGATGTCCCATATCCCCACTATATCCCCAGGTAGTTCGATGATTTTTAGATAGGTTCCCATTAATCCATAGCCCAATGGTCTTTCAGATTACATGATATTTCAGGGTGTATGCAGCCCAGCGGGGGCCCCTGTCGAATCCCCATCAAACTTGCAGGCTTGCCACTGCGAAGCCAAAAGGTCTGGATATCTCAAAAATTGGGGTGGGATGGGGTGGGTATCACCAACAAACCTCCGGATCTAAACAATAAAAAACGGGTGGAACTGGTGATTTTACGAACAAAAAAATGGTTAACCCATGTTAACCCCCAGGCAACAAAAAATTGGATGATAAATATGATAAAATCTAAATGAATGTCTCCACATCTTGATCATCACTCTAGATCGCGTCCGCTATAAACCGTTAGGTCGCGGCTTCTTTGAAATGGAAGTGGTGCTCTGATGTGTTCCAGTGTGATTTGCTCTGTATAATCTAACCTTGCTTAGCCCACAAACAAATTTTGCAGGATTGTATAGATTGTTCTCTGTTTGAAAGAGCGTAAAGAATTCACGAGGATCCATCAATTGGCCGTTCGCCTGTGAGTTTCCTCAGTTTTCCATTGTCATTTTGGATGAATATCTTGAGGTGACTATCATTCTACTGCGAAAGCTGACAAGGAACCCCCACAAAAGATCAATAGATCAAAAAAAACATCTGGCTCCAAGATGATTCTACTGTTTTTCGGTCTACCCTGAAACGATCCCATCATGCGTTTCAAACCATCGCAAAACTAAGGTGTTTGCTCCATTATTTATAGGGGATCATCCCATGAAAACCTCCATTTTAGGGGGATTTCCCAGCTTGCCATGTTTGATTCCCAGAGGCTATCTGCTTTTTTGGTGCTTTCCTGCTACAGTTGTTCTTTTAAGTTCCCACCTCCACACCGAGTTCGCTCAGCATTTCCACCACTTCCTGGCCGAGTTGGGGGGTAACCATAGGGGAGAACTGGATAACAATGGGGCTAACTCGTTTAGGACGTGAAGTTAGTGTCACGATTCTTCCCGCAAACTGGGGCTAAGTATGAATAAATTCCAGGAAATCCCGAGACGTCACGCCATTTTTTGGGATGACTCCCTTGCCAAGCATTTAGGGTGATTTTTGGGACGTCAGCTTCGCTAGAATTCCAGTGCCTTAGCCAAGTTGTTGAACCAAAGATGTGTTGACACTGAAACATACGACAAAGGAGCCATGAAAAATAGCTATCCCATCCAATCCCATTATACTGGTTGGTTCGTAAATAGTCCGACTACATCCTATTACAGTATATCATATCCAACTATGTTTTTTTGGAGGGCTGTAACAATCCCCAATCAATTACCCTCCGCTAGTCAAACGTGGCAGTGGAAAAATTCACAAATTGGTTCGATATTCTTAAAAGAGAAACTTCATTTATAATGCATTTCCCAGCCAGCCAGGTTTGATTACCCAAGGGTCGGTAGTGTAACCCCCTTCTTTAACCCATCAACCAAATTATATATGTTCAGTGGCTCAAATAGATGTCTAATCCACCAGTTGTAAGTTATGTTTTCCCCAGGTGGATTTGTGAACGTTCATTTATTGTTCATGCTAAAATTAATTAAATCCCATAAATTCCCATTGGTGTATGTACCAATATACCGCCATTTGCCCCATTTACAGATGATGCTCCCATGAACTATCCCATGATAAACCCCATTTATATCCCTTCAAAAGTCAGACTAGACCAGCTAAATCAGCTTGAGATTATCCAAAAACACCAATTGTTTGCTTGCGATTTCCAGGCTACCCCTCCATTCCATCATCTTTCCAGATTTCTGTTGGTGAAAACCCATATGTAAGATGATCTACCAGATGTGGTAAAAGGTCGACCCTGGCATTCATCGGGCTTGGAAGATTAGTGAAACTCAGTGAAACCATTTAAAATTGGTGATGACTTCAGGGTCAAACTGTTAATTTACCAGAGGGTAACGAATCAACCCTTGGGTATGTTCTTCATGATTCATGATTCACCCACCACAGGCCCCAGCCATCCCTTCCTGGTGTCCGTTGGACTTTGCCAACGACCATGCCGACTCTCCGGCATCGCTGAGGGCGGCCAGCAGTTCACCTAAGGGCGAACGGGAATGGGATGGATTTTAGGCAAGGTGATTTCACCGTGAAAAATTGGGATCTGAGCATCAAAATTTTGAATGTGAACAAAAACCAAGAAGTTCACCATGAAAAAATGAAGGGATGTGAGCATGAAAAATAGGGATTCAATGATGCAACCAACAAAATATGGGATTTAAGATGATTTAAGTATCCAGACTGGGAATTTTGATGGACCGCCCCTTGGGGATCCAGGCGTTCTCCGCCCGTGGCCAGGGCGCGTGCGGCGGACAAATCCCCGCGCTCCTTGGGGTGGGTTGTACGTTCAGTGGAAAACCCACTGGGAAAATGGCGCCTGAACTAAGAAAAATGCGGATTTCATGGGATTGATAGCTGATTTATGATAGCTAAGTTGGTTTAGACCTCCAATTTCACTAGGGTTTATGGATGTTTCTCGTCGATATATTTATAGTTACTATGGTTTACAAAACAACTTATAACTGGGGGGGGGGCACCAGCTTGTATCACTGGGACCACACAAAACTGGTGTTATTCCCCATGGTTTTACCAACAAACAATATCAAACAATTTTCATTAAATTACCAAGTGGGTTTCTCCATGTTTTCTTCTGCATGGTTCTCCTATAAAACTAAGTTTAACTGTTAGGATGTTCCTCTATGGTCTGCCCAACAAAGAGATGGCTATCTTTTCAAGGGACAAATCTCTTTGATGTGAGTTCTCATTAACACAAGGGCCAAGAACTGACCATGAACAATAGATGGATATAAATAGATGGTTCACCCACTGGAATGAGGAGCAAAAGAAATGGATTTAATCAAGACACATTCGGATGAAGTAAGAAACTTCCAGAATGACAGAACTGCTGAACCGAAACAAGAACCAAGGCCACTCCCAGAATTTGGAGGATGAATTTGGTCTATGGGAAAATCTGCAGCAAAAAAACATGTATATATATATATATTATTTATTGGAGGAATTTGGAGGTAAAAGCCATTGTTTCCGGTGAAGATCTTCCCTTAAAACCAATCCATTGCGACGGACACGTCTCAGATGGGGCTCCCAACACAGGCATACATCAAGGCTGTTTGGCCCCCTACACCTGCAGGTGAAGTTGAATCGTCGGAAAAATGAGGCCCGACTGCAGAGTGAAACAACACATTAACTATTTACATAGTATAGATCTGTGTGAACATGGGATGACAAATTAGCTGTATACATAGATCTGTCTGAAAATGGGGTCTGTGGTATATTTGATCAAAATCCCCATGCACCAAGTGGTGTATGAAAATGGGGAATACCCCAAGTCATGGATAATCAAATAGGTACAAGAAAATGACGATCAACCATTTGGTTTCAGGGTACCCTATTTTCAATCAAACCCATCAACTCTTCGATCCTAATTTGAAATCATTGGACTCGTCTCATACCCTCCAACTGATGGGCATGCAACCAATTCTATGGTAAGTTCAGGAATCAAGAAAACAAACTCAACTTTACAAGGTCTACAAAAGTTGAAGTTGAAGCGCCAAGCTCTCTATGGTTGTGGTTGTAGATTGGTTTGATCATGTTGTTTTTCTTTGGTTGTCTTTAAATTGGACCCAAAATCCATCCCATACTTTATCAACATGGTCTCCATTGTTTCGTTGCGATCCCTTCCAAGACATATTATACCTGAATTGTGAGACAAATCCAGCCCTTGTACTATTGTTGGTTTTATCCTCGGTATATCCGTGTCATCCCCAGGATCTCCCTATTTTGATTGTTGTAATAGCCCCTGTGTCTATCCTTATGTCATCAAGTTTGATATTGTCAGCTCATAGTATTGTCAGCTGATAGCAAGAAAAATACCCATGTTCAATCAAGACCAAATTCAAAAAATATGGAATAATGCCCCTAGTTTAATACTAAGGACCTTCTTTAGGAACTATCGCAATTTGACACCTATTTGGGAACCAGGGCTTGCACCTCGTTGAGCCGGGTCGGCTTGGGCATCCAGCAAGAGCTGAACCACCTGAAGGATTGTAGGAAATGCCCCAAGAATTACGTGTTTAAATTATGTTTTTACATGTTCCCAGCTATATATGGGTTTGTCAAAAGACGTTGGATACTCCAAAACTGCAATTTGCAATTTTTGTCGGAAAATATGCTTTTTTGGAAGCCGTGGATGCTTTTAGGGTATCTACATTCAGACAAAGCCTCACGTGAAATATACGATAGATATGTGAGAAGTATGTGAGAAATACAGTCTGATTGGTGAAACATGATGAAACATGATGAAACATGAAAAATATAAAAGTCATGGGGGATCATAGTAAGTTTTTGGGGATAAAAATAAACATTCTTCAAATCACAAAAAAGTACAGTACGGTAGCAGTTTGCGTGGTTCAACCCCTGGCCCCGCTGAGACTCTTTCCTGTTGTTCAACTGGTGTTCCGATCGCTCAATCTGGCTTAAAAGTGAACAAAAAATCGGATGCGCTCGATCAAGAGAAGCAAGAAGATGGAATTTTATTGTTAAAGTGAAAGGAAAAAAAACATAAATAAAAAATATTAAGAAGCTTAAGTAAGTAGTAAAGCACTCAAGAATTGGGCGCTGCCCAATAATCTGTGGATTCGCGAGAGTTTTCGATCTTGACCCAAAACTCAAGTCACCATGCACGCCGAAAATCGACCAATCCTATTGCTTGTATGTGGCTGAAAATATGATATCCCAACAATCTCGTAGTTTATCATGATTACCATTCTCCCTGGGAAATCCCGCATTTTCAGCCACACGGAAAGCATCCGAAAGCTAATTTAATTGATGAAATTTCAATGTGTTTTGGCATGTTTGATGGTTAAATACCATTTTTGATTGCTAAATATCATGTGATTATCATTCCAAATTACATCAAATTACATACCCACATTTTCCACGTGATTTTCCCACAACCTCCCATTAAAATAGCCATTCCCATCTAGCCTAGCAATGTGGAATATATTCCCCATATCTCCCCATCATGTTCCCACCATTTCCCTATCACAAAAGCGCATATTCTCGATGGTTTTCCACTGATGTTCTCATTCAAACAGCTGTTCCATGCGCTTCCCTATGTTTTGTCCCACCACTCTCCGATCATCCATCCCATCCACCCCGGGTGCTCCGCTGCCGCGCCTCACCGCCTTTAGCCCAAGCCAGCAGCCCATCCGAACGATCGTCCACGCGCCCGGCGTCGCAGCGGGCCTCGAACGCGCGACGAGTGCGTGGAAGGGCCCGAGGTGAGGTGGGAAGAGCCATGTAAAACCGATGGAAAACCTGAAAAAGACAGACTCGACTGCCAAAAATTTTAATGGAAAAGTCTTACGAGTAAGACACAGTCAGCATCAAACAGGTGTTTGGTGTTGGAAACCCAACGGATAGTCTTTTTCAAAAATAATGGATAAAGTCAGTCCGAGAACCTAGGGTCCGTGTCTATTTGCGTAAAAAATGGTTGTTTTCCAATGGTTTTATGTGGATGAACCAAGCGGGAAGTTGTCCTTCGCAGCTGGTAGCAAAGCCAAAAAGCTTGAAATGGCTTGAAGTTTAGTATTTGAAGCCCCTTGGCTCCCCATTTCATATGGAATAGAGACCTCTAGCTCCTTGGCATATGGTGGGACGTGATAGTGAACTATTCCTGGATTGAATCCACATGTAACATGCAATTGGGATCTCCCAGTAACGCATAGCAGCCACTGGGGCTGCGGTCTTGCTGCACCCAGACTGATAAAGGTTTGTCTGAATGTGCCTAAAACCCCATGTTTGATAATCATGTAAAGCGTTCCCAAAATCGTGGTATCGCCAAATCATCCAAATTAAACCATTTTGGTAGTGAGACCCATAGTGACTTGGGGATCCCCCATGGCTTAAGAAACCACCATATGTTCCACAAGTGAAGTTCCTGACTTCCCCATGTTTCTGCTTCGATCATGGCCAGAAATTGGTGGATCCCCGTAATCTCCTCATGGAATGGTTGGTTCTACACCCGCGTCACTTTCTTGGCTTAATCCCCCAAGTGTTGTGGGACAAATCCCGTAGTTTGTTAAATAAAAAACCCAATGTTTGTCACATAAATCCCAATGTTTGTTAGATGAATCCCAATTTTGGTTCCTAGAGTCCCTACTTGTGTTGATAGAGTACCCCAATGTTTGTAGAAAGCCACGAAAACACCTCCCTGAAACAAGAATAGCACAGCCGAGCTGAGACCAAAACGTCGAGCAACAATTTCAGCAGTCCTGGATCACCCCGCATACTGGCCTTGGCTCATGATGCTCATGCGGCATTGTAGTTGATCTGGTCATGTTCCCTTTCAAAGTGGCCATAAAAGTTTTGTAATTTTGAGAGGTGTCTGCATTCTCGAACAAACCCAACTTTTAGAACTGGATGTAAATCCGATGTATTAGTATCTAAATATAGCAGTGTTTCAACACTACCTATGAAAGCCTCACTGGGGTGAAATTTGGAGACCCTCTGTAAAATAATTAATATACATTATATTTATAATTATATATACACAATGTGAATCAATATGATACAATGGCAGCTTCATCTGGGGTCAAACTTGAAGAACTTGCCCAACTTGCAGGCAACAGCACTGGTCCAACATCCCCCAAAAAAAAAGATGCAAGGATATGCAGGGCATGTTTCCTTCTCATAGGCTGCCCGTAGGCTGGCCGCACGCAATCTGTGGCCATTTCGCGTGCAACCTAAACACGAATCCCAAACGCGAAACCTTTTTTCAGGTTCGCGTTCGGGAACGTGTTCAGGTTGACATTCTGGATGCCACACAGGCAAGCGGTGGCGTTGGGATGGCGAAGGCCGAAGGGAATCGGCTCATGTGCCAGGCGCTTTGCTTTGATTCCATTCTTGTGGTACAAAACCAGGAACAACCTGTTCACAAATGGAATTGGTGTCCTTGTAGATGAATTTGAATTATCTATGTAAATGAATACTGTTACCCTCATGAATCGGTAGTGATGTTGGTGCTTGCAGAAGGCTCAGAGGGTCGGATGCTGTCTGCTGATCAACGAGCCTGTCGCATGATTCCCCTTCAACAAATCGAACTCTGCTGAGTTGAGGCTTGCCCGCAAAGCATTTGGTGTCTGCCTATCTGGAGGTCAACAAGACCAAAGTTTGGGACCCCTTTTCCGAATGATCTTCCAAGTTCTCAAGTGTTCAGGTTGTTATCTGCCTAACCTTTGGGGCTACATTTGCTACGAGTAGTTTTGGAACCGTGGGCATACCGCATACCTCAAATGCTGGCCAACGAAGGACAGCAGCTTCGAGCTGCATACTGTACATCGCAAACCCTCTCGTTTTAATCAGCTGACAAAAAATCTGCAAATTTCGGGCAATACATTTCCAATGATTTCCAATGCTTTACCACTTGATCTGCGCGCCCCTTCCCAGTCTTCGACAAAGAAGAGACACGTTTTGCAGACCGCTGAGAGTCTGCCCCCCCCCGTGTTGGGGCGGATCAGGCGGATCATTAGATTTCCGGGTGACGCATATCTCGCGTCCTCTCAAAGGCAGCCTGGCGGCAGAACACTCCTTAGTGTTCCAAGGCAAAATCAACAACAGGCATGCTTTGGGGAGAAACAAACCACAAAAGGTTTCGGTGGATGAAGGAGCTGCAGCACCAAGTATTCATGAAATCTCAATATGCTTTTGCACCTCCCCTCAACAATCGTCTTGGAAACATTGATGTTTTTTTGATTCATGACACCTCTTTTTTGAGGCAATCGGGCCATGGTCAGCCTCGGGCTGGTGACTGGAAACAGTATTCTGATGAGAAATTAGGAGGCTCCAGCCTGGAAACTCCAATGGTGATGTGGCCAATCCCTGTTGCTTGGGGGAAGTCTGCGGGTTTAGGGCTCCCCAAGTTTGGGAAACATTCATTGATGAAAACCAATCAACGCTTCTTGGTATATGTTTCGGCTTGATTCAACCCCAGGATTCAGAATGTCAAATTATCTCCTTCAAGGAACGTCGATTTATCGAAGGGCGGCGTTGTAAAGCAGCACATAAGAGAGATGAATTCTAAAAAAATCACATTGTTTTAGGCCTTCTTTTTGGGGCGTCATATGGTGTAGTCGTTTGGGACATGGGTTTCTGACTCACAGAATACGGCACAACTTGGCCGACAACGTTGACAATTTTTGCAAACCAAAGCAAGCCCTCCATTCTGGTACCTTAAAGTGTTTGAATCTCCCATGCCTGGCATGCCTTCTCCATATTTCTCCATCCTTCAAGCTTCAACACCACCACTGCACCGCGGCTTGGCCAAGCAACTGGGATGCATCTGACCTTCGGCACCGCACTCTTTCAGGAGCGCCTCCGTCGATGTAGCTGACAGCCACAAACGCTTCACCCAGCGCCGCTGCCCCTGTTCGCGAACTGGCTCCATCACCCCGCGACCATGCATGGTACGCAGGTTGTCGAGCACCTCAAGCTGTGACGTCACGCAAGAAAGAACAGAAGGTCAAGTTGACAGGAATATTATCCAAAGAGTGAGAGGTCGGATTAGTTTATGTTTGTTTTGCCATGTTTTGCCAGTATGTCCTCTCATTTCGATGGGGTTCCCCTAGACCTAGAAGCGGATTGTGAAACAACATTGATCCACCGCTTTTTCTTAGCTGTGCTCTTCTGCTGCTACAATACCTTTGTGACTCAACTTGTTGCTTGGAAGGACGACGGTTGGGACCGACATGGCGAGAGCAATCCCACAATGACACCGGGAACATATAGACTGAGGCAAGGAGCAAGCACATCGCCCGGTCCAATGGGCACCCCACCTGGTGGCTTGGGATTTTGGGCAGCCCCTAACATGGTCTTGCTGTGGGGATCTGTGGAAAATATATTCAGGGGTTAAGTTATATGAGTAAATCTATGCCGCCAAATGGTTGGTTACTGGGATTGTTTTTTGTTTGGCTTACGGTACTGCATTGCCTTGGATTGCTTAAGGGATCCCAAACAAAAATACAAGTAATCCATCCTAGCAACTAGCAGATTTCCCCTAAATGGTGGGTTAGAAAACGGGAAAATGAACGATCATTTGCAGCAAATCCAGGTGGGTTTGACTATAGAATGTATGCCATGTATGCCGCCCAGCGGCAGCTCTTTTTGAGCAAAAGTGCGTGGAGCTTGTCCCACGCCTCCGCTGCTGCTGGGCCATAGGGACCATCCACCGGCTTGGTACTCTTCCTGGCGACGTGACGATTGAGAATCTGATGGGAATTCCAACTACCCAGAGGTTCCACAAGGATTGCCGTGCTATTTTTTATCTACTTTTTTATACAAATAGATTCTAAAATGTTCTAAGTTGGTTGTTCATCAAAGCAAAGCTTGCTGTAAAAGTCATTAATAGCTGGCAAGGAGTGTAAAACATGACCTGCATCACTCCTGTGTGGAGGCCTCGTAGGATCCCGAAACATGTATCAATGTTTCCCCACCACCCACAGAATCCAGAAAATAGTCTTACCGACTTAGGCAAACCAAAATAGTTTGGGGTAATTGATGTTGATCCACTCTTGATAAGGATCATGTCATTGAAATTGGGGGATCGCCAACATATGATTTTGAGGCCTAGGGCGCCCTACATTACACTGGGGGCTGGAGCTCTAATGAGGAAGGAATGACTCTATCCCTATCCTTGCGCCAACGTTTCATGGTTACAACATCATAGTTATATCCATTCTTGAACCCAACTGCTCAAAAAAGTGCGTTATACAATTTTGATGTTGTAGATTGTTGTAGACCAAGGATAACAATCCCCAAGTAGCTGTAGCTGCCCCACTTGTTCAATGCTGCCCAATGCTGCCCAATGTCCGATCCGCTTGGATCATAGGTGCTTCTGGCGGGCCGAAAAGGATCGGCCTTTTTGGCACATCTTGGGTATGGATGAGCGCCGTCCTGGGGGACCGGATGAGGCGGCAAGTAGGGGGTGCATAGAAGCGTTGCACACTTGTTTTTGTAAAATATCATACAGTATATTGTAACATTTTGTTCTAAACATGACACTTCATGACACTTGCTTTTTGTTTAGAACGACATGTTATAATCAATAATTAACAATTAGTTAAGTTGATGTTGCATGTTTTTTACAGGTACCCTACTTTGAAACAAAGCCATGTTTAAGCTGCCGGGATTGTCCCGGTTGCATGGACTGTTGACAAAACATAAAGACACAGAAGAGAGAGCCATGAATTCCCTTCAGATTTCAGCTTTCCTTTTCCCTACATCCACCTTCCGTAAGCTTTCAAACTTTGGATTCCAGACCCTATCCCTCTCATACAGTTTCTGGTGGCACTAACCCCTAGTCACCCTAGTCAGTTGCATCAGCTGAGCGGCGGTGGGCAGTGCTGGTAGTTCGCACCACGCAGGACATCCGTGTTGATGCCAAGCTTCTGCAATTCTGCATCTGGTGGGACTTGCGCAAACGTGGTGTTGGTTCTCATGACCTGCCCGTGTCAGCATGGGGTTGCGGCCGCTCCATGATGAAGTTTGACACTGCAATGGTTGGCTCTTCCATGATCTTTCGCAAGCACAACCCTTGTACATTCGCGGCATCGTCTCTTCGCCCTACTTCAACATTTCAATCACCCAAAAACTGCATTGTAGCGTATATAGTTCTTTACAGGTGCAGCCCAATTTTGCGATTACAACCATCTACAACTAGACCTGTTCAGCACTTATCTTGTCTTTACCTAAAGGACTGCACCTTCGCCTAATACGGTCTGTGTAAACCTCGTAGATAAATGTATCTTGAACATGTTAATGTTCATATCAAACCAAAAGTAGTTGCATCATGTTGCATCAAACAACTTTAGCATATATATATATATTATATTATATATATTATATATATTATATACATATATATATATATATATTATATATTATATATTATATATTATATATATATATATTATATTATATATATATTATATATATTATATCATATTATGTTTATAAATATATATATGTATATATATACTAGTATGCATGGTGATATAATATTTGAAAACTCGTGCAATCCAAGAGACATTTCTGATGCCCCCCAAAAGCTGAATTGGAGCTCTCAGGCAATGATCCGAGTCGTCCACATGCAGCCGCATTGCATCTTCGCTCTCCTGCGGCCCGCAATTCTGGGATGCCAAACCGAGGGCGTTGCATTGTTTCCTTCTGGGGACGTCAAAGGATCCTTCAAGTACTGGATGAGCATTAAATTTTGACTCAACATGACTTAACATGACTTAGCTATATATATATATACATATATACATATACATATACATATATATATATATACTAATATATATATATATACTAATTAATGTTTTTACAGCTATATAATGCTATACATATATATATATATATATATTATACTAAACTATATACTAATGTTTTGGGTTCAGACTTGAATGCCTGGCAGCCAGTGTCTTTTTTTGTTTTTCGTGGCCAAACCACCAAGCCAAACCGGATATGGAGACAGTAAGTCATGTTTGAAAAACGGAGGTGTCAACGTGGGGATGCACGTATATGAATATAACTTTAATATAACCTAGTAAGACAATGAAAAATGGACACATCAACCTGTTTCTTGGGAACGGTTCACCACTTTACCGCAAAACAAAATCAGTAACATCTAACCCTCATCCCATCGTTATCGTCATCATCGTCATCGTCATCATCCTCATCGTCATCGTTATCGCCATCCTCCTCCTCCTCCTCCTCCTCCTCCTCCTCCTTATCATCATCATCATCATCATCATCATCATCATCATAATCCTCGTCATCATCGTCATCATCCTCGTCATCATCGTCATCATCCTCATCATCCTCATCAACCTCATCGTCGTCGTCATCATCGTCATCATCGTCGTCGTAGTCGTCGTCGTCGTCGGCATCGTCATCGTCATCGTCATAGTCGTCGTCATAGTCGTCGTCATCGTCATCATCATCATCATCATCATCATCATCATCATCATCATCATCGTCGTGATCATAATCGGCCATGTAGTGCTGAGGAAACAAACATAATTTATCAAGACGTGGATGCTTTCGAATACAGCTGAGAACAGTTGTACTTAAGAATTGTGCTGATCATCGGGGGCACCAAAGTACAGAAGCATCCCAAAAGTGTCTATGCGTTTTTTTCTTCCTTCCTGAGGATGCGAAAACACTGGTGCTAACATGAAATGTCCAACACTCAATGGGTCACACACACCTACTCAAATGTTGACAACATTATTAGATCATTAGTGGGTTTACCATAGCTTCACCGCTTTCATCGCACTTTACAATCAAAATAATGCCAAGGTGGGATTAATAAACCCCCTAGTAATGGTTAATGTCAACCACTATTTGGGGAATCCTCCATGATTAATAAACCATGGTTTATTAATCTCACCTTGACATTACTCTTCCTGGCCTTCGTGTGGTCTTTCTCGCGCACTCCTCCGGCCCACTCTGTATGCATCGCCTCTGGGAAGATGTCCTGGGACCACTGGATAATCATGCTACCCCCCCTGATGAAGCTGCAATGATGGACTTCTAACCGCGCTAAAATCTTAGAAAAGTGACATCTAACTTGAAACCTCTAGATATTATTAGACATTTTTCAATATCATGAAATATGGAGAATCGGTTGCTGTTGGAATGTTGGGAGTGTGGCAGGTTCTTTCCAAGCAAGGTCACTCGCTTGAGACCGGATCAACCTCTTCATGGACCACCGGTCACTTTAGCCACCGCAGAGCGCCCCCCGAAAAAATCACTGCTTCATCAAAGATGATTGTCCGCAAAGCATGTGCCCCCAAACCCATGATTTGCTACTGACAATTGTGGTGATCTGCAGCCCCGAACAATGAAGCAGGGACAAACCCCACGGCTGAAGCAGGTCCCAGGTTCAGTTATCAAGCGGCCATCGTACAGCTGCTTGAAAGAATGAATCCCAGAAATCGTGTTGGGCATCAGCAAGGTGAGTTGTCGCGCCACAGCCAGCAACATGTAATCCGCCATGGTGTTTAGTGCCACATGTCCAAGGTTTCTCTGCAGTGGAGTGACTGCCAAAGCCTCGTCCGCTTCGATCTTTGAAGCACCAAACTGCAGTAGCACCGCTCCGACTGAGCCCATTTTTTCGAGATCCGTTTTCGTCATGACCGGCTTCTCCTCCAGAAATTTCCCTGCCAACCCCCAAGCTTCTTGGAACTGGTCCCGCTCTGCGAGGTTCAACTTCTTCGACCCCAAGAGATCAAGCAGTTGATTCATGTGGTTCACGCAGGACACATCCACCTGCGAAGACGAAGCAGGAACTTTTGAGAAAGAAAAGCTGGAAGCACCAGAACGCCCGACATCAGAAGTACAGCTGATTCGCTTGGGTGAGACCTTGCGCTTCCAGAAACGGTAAAAACATGGGGCACCAACCCAGCACGATCCAGATGTTCCACAGATCAGACAAGTCCTAAAGTGGTCAGCTTGTTTAAGGGTGGTGCCCAACAGTTGCAAGTTGGTTTTGAAACCCATTATCTAGTTCGATGTATCTATACCACCATCAAAAAAATAGTTACCAGTGCTTGACCTTTCGTACCCCTTTGACCAGGAAGTCACCCCTCTGCAAGGCACAACGTGGAAAAAATACAGAAGTCACCCCCGCACAAACAAATCACCATGGCATAGCGTTGCCCAAAAGCCTGATCAAACTTGTCGCTATGGTTCTGAAATCTTGTCGTGCCTATGCATTCTGTCAAACATGTGTGCTGACAAAAAAAACGTTTTTTGATCAACCGGCCCATGGCACAACGGATCAAATCTTTTGGAGTTCCAGAACTATCTTTTGGTGCAGATTTATCAGGGGTTTGATACACTAGCCTAGTAACCATGCATCTGAACCATTATTGGCATCAGTATGATTTCTCCATGTTGTTCTCACTTTGTTATTGTTACTTTGTAGCTTCCATGCTTTCAACACGCTGTTAAACAAGAGATATATAATATTCATTTCAAATTTGATCCAGGACGGCACTGACGCGTCCAACACAATCTGGCCAGCGCAATCCAAGAACCGAATCCCCAGGGCACCTTCTCACGTGAAGCAGGAGGAGGCGTCTCATCAGGAATTCGCAATTTCCGCTTCTTCGGAGGAGTCACCACAGCCATGGCGGCAAAAAACTACGTATAGTCTTTCTAGCTCTTACTTGGCCAGCCGTGTCTACTGAAGAGATAGGAATTTCAATGTGCAAACTCAAGTGCAAAATATGTCAGTGCAGATACCTTTGCCAAGAAGCCTGCTGTGGCAAGCAACTATGATTCTATGATTTAAGAGGCCTATATATTATATATATCTGTATATAATACAGCCCAGCACTAGGAGAGGCCACCGTGACACAAACTTGGAGCTTCAGGATGAAAAAAACAACTGCGGGAAAACATCAGAGTCGTACCAATAGACTACAAACCACATCATCGCAGTAAGGGGTATTCAAGGTTGAAGCGTAAGGTGTTCTCGTTTTGTACCAACAAATGGTTTCATATTCTTTTGCGTTTGGCGGTTTTTCTATCCGATAACAGTGGGCAGTCTACAAGAAAAACCCTTCAGGAATGTTTTGTGCCAAAAAAGGATGCCAATGTGATTTGTGTCAAAAACTTAACATGCCCCAAAATAGATTACCAATCTGGGATGAGGTTTCTTACAGCATTTCCAGTAGGCACAACCGAAACGCGAGACGACTTCTCGTGAGTGAAATGAGACGAGTAAGGTCTACTACCCTGTAAACTAGTTATTTTCGCCAACTTAGCTACCCTCGGGTAATTTGTTACATAGCTATTAACAATGGCCATAGAAATAGTTGATTTTCCCATTAAAAATAGTGGATTTTCCATAGCTTTTTGTAAATGTTTACCAGCGGGTAAACACCATAGAAATCCCATCGAACTCCCCAATATTTCTTGCTGAAATCACTGGCGACCCGCGCGTAATGTCCTGCGGTCGCACCCGAACCTCGCGCTTTCGGTTTGAAAGTGGAGATCTCTCCAAATTGGGGGATGAATCCAAGATGAACATGGTCATTTTACCACAAGAAAATGTGTGATTTGACCAGCAAAACTGGGGATTAAACCAACAATTAATGTGGAGACATGATTTGAACCACGAAGAATTGGGTGATTTCACCGGCAAAAAACGGAGCTAAGCAAAAAAGATGGGTGCATATATGAGGAATTCATCAGAAAAAATGATGAACGATGGTGATTTCACCCAGAAAAAATGGTGGTTGAAAATGGGGAGTTCACTTAGCCAAAAATGGGAATATGAATGGGACATGCTCTCCGGTAATTTGACAGGTTGCTATGGAAAATGGATGAAAATGGCCCATTTATAGATGATTTGCCTATTGAAAATGGTGATTTTCCAGAGTTATGTTAGTTTACCAGAGGGTAAGCTATCAGTTCGATGATTTACACATTCTGAAAAGTGCGAAACTACCAGAGGGTAGCTTCCAACACTTGAATGGAACACATAAATTATATTTCAAGTGACTGACCTGGGTAACAAAACAGTTGCTCTGGCTACATTTTCATTTTGTGCATATGTCCATGATGAAATGCCCACTAATGCCTATATTTTCCAATATAGTTGATGGCAAAAATAACGACATACCCATCGAATTTCATGGTTTATCCAGATCTAACCTGGGTTTTATGATGAAATCATATGAAATTATGAAATCGCAACCATTTCCCGTCTTTGGAGGCTTCCTAAAATGGGGGTTACCCCCACATCATCCAAGTCAGTAGACTATTTTGGTATTGAAACGCATGGTGATTTGGGAATCTCCCATTTTCAGAAACCCCCATTATATCCCAACTTGCAAAGGTTGCAATCCTATGGTTATAACGTGTTCGCCCCAACCCGGACGTTCCACCACATCCAACATGACAGTGACATCAACTTATCTCAATAGGGTATAAAAATCTGCCACCCCCTCTGGCAAATATGTGGATTGGAGTAGTAACATCAACCTATCTGAATAGGGGATAAAAATCCGCCACCCCCTCTGACAAATATGTGGATTGGAGTAGTAACAGCAGCTTATCTTAGTAAGGGATACAAATCTGCCACCCCCCCTGGCAAATATGTGGATTGGGGTAATAACATCAACTTATCTTAATAGGGGATAAAAATCCGCCACCCCCTCTGGCAAATATGTGGATTGGAGTAGTAACATCAACTTATCTTGATAAGGGATAAAAATCCGCCACCCCCTCTGGCAAATATGTGGTCCCATATATTCCCATAGATGTTCCCGCCATTTTCCCATATTTTCATCTCCACCAATTCTCTTTCCTGACAAACTCTCACAGCCACATTTTGGCGAATGCCCAAGGCACTGTCCACATCGTTGGGATTGGCACCGAAGTCCAGCAACACTTTGGCCACCTGAATTGTGTTGATGATAGCTAAGTTGGTTTGTAACTTGTAATTAGGTTGACTATTGTTCATGGTAGGTATAACTACATACGCAATTGGGTCTATTTAAAAGAAAAAAACAACTTGGAACTGATGTAGAAAGCTGTGGCAATGACTATATGAGAAAAGGGGATATAGGGGATACTGATGTATATAACTGATAACTGATAACTATGTTGAATATTGGGATATGGGGATGTCCTAATGGGATACATACATATGTGAGTACAATGTATACATGGAAATGTTACCCTCCAGTGTCATCAAACATTGTTAATTTATGTTATTTTAATGGGAAAGCATTGCAAAAATCATCTATCAATGGGTGATGTAATGGCATAATGTGCGATATAACTAGCCAACAATCAAACATGGCTCTCTGGGAAATCCCCGAACTAAATAGAAGTTTCTAGCTGGAAAAAATGAACTAAATGAGCATTTTCCAGCAAGCCATCTTTGATGAATGCAGGAGTATGTGCTGTTTTTGGTGCCGTATGTGTTTACCCACTGGTTTTCAAGGGATGAAGATTCAACCAAAAAACTTGATTGAAAATTCAAGGAAACCAACGGTGGGCTTCAATGGGAATCAAAAGTAACGGACAGTTTGCTATGGAAAATGGGATGAAGTTGTCCCACATAATTCGATGATTTACCGTGAATGAAGATCTTCGAGAGCAAACTCTTTGAGTAGCAGAGGGTACCTGTCTTGATACATCTCCTTGATATCAAGAAATGCGGGAAAACCCTGATGTCTATACTGATATTATATTTACCCTCTGGTAAACTAACATGGCTATGGAAAATCACCAATTTTAATGGGAAAATCCACTATTTCTATGGCTATTTTCAATAGCTATGTTTGTTTACCAGAGGGTATAACATACCTGTATGTGTATATACATGGAGTCGTCCGTGCATAAAATTGAGGCTTAAGCCGGTTGAGCACACCAAATAAATCAGGAACTTGTGGGTTCCATGAACATATAGAATGTAGTAGACCCAATCAGAAACTATCCCAAAATCACCATAAATGGGTGCTATAGACTGGTAGGTATATGGCAGCCAGGGTTTCCCACATTATTCCAGTTATCCATTCTTCATCTATGATTGTTGGTTATTTACCCAATATTCACCATCATTGAGCATCGTTGTTCATTGTGTCATAGCCACATTTCTATAGTGTTGACATATTCATGAATGATTGATGATACTCATCAAGAGTGATCATTACATATTGCTTACATATTGCTATATGTTGTCTCATTCCAGCATATACACTGTGGTTATACCTCCACTCTTGAAACCATTCATTGTCTGTAGGGATGGTCAAGCTGTGAAAATCTCACCCATCAAACGTGGCTGCAAAATCCTTGACCTGTAAAATGAGCTTCCAATGGGAAATTCACAGGAAAACCATGGGGAAATATGGGAAATCCATTACAAATGGAGGTTTCAATGGTTTATAAATGGAAGTGCTGATGGGAACGAACATCAATTATAGTGGATTTTTTGTTTGCCATCTTTGATGGCCAGAGGGTATCCACCAACAAATGTGTGTGAACCTCTCTCGTGACGGTACCCCAGAATTTGGTATTTCAGTCCTGACATCATCCAGGCACGGTTTTCACCTAGACCCGCATCGTCCATTATTGTCCCATATCCCCGTTCATTTTCGAGACACTCCTGTAATCTCCTGTTCAATTCCTAAATAGGGATGGGTCAAAATCTATGAAATTACCATAAATTACCAAAAATCACCTTACGGAGGAATGAACATCCAATCACCAGCTATTAACAAACTATTATCCCAGGGTTTTGATTCATGGCCCATTACTTGTGTTTGAACCTTCTTCTGGAGCCAAAACTCTGGAGCCAAACCCTCTGGTAATGACTAACAGTTGGCTCTGAAAAGTTACCATCTTAACTAGGTAAACCATCAAACTAAATGGGCCATCTATGGCTATATTATATTGTTGGTTAGTTATATTCATTTTTGTTTATCCCATTCTATATATATCCTTTTAATATTCCTACATGGGCAATTGTCCATAGCAAACTGTTAGTCAATATGGAAGGGTATCCTTTTTTGGAGCCCCGCCTCCTTCTTGCCTCCCTTTACGGCCAACAACAAGCCACTTGCACCTGACAGGGCGGTTTCCCTTCCCGTAACATCTTGGGGCTGGTATGAATCACCTACTATGAATGCTGTTTCGTCTATGTCTACCTAAACATAAAGTGGGTGGATACCAACAAAACTGGCTGGGGGGCTGGTGTCTTGGTGCAGAAAAACCTGCACATCGATGATCCCGCCTTGTTGATCCACAGCATGCACCTCAGTTCCACAAAACGGGAAGGAGTTAGAGGATATTGGTGAAAATTCTGCAAGTCCGTGTCAGTCAGTTTGGTGAAAATATAGTTCGGGTGCAGAATCCTATAGTTGGTAATGTTTCTGCAATAGATCAACATACTATGCAAATCCAATGGGATTCCCTCGGAACATTATCTACAAAATATCATCGTCAATGCCCTGGAGGGTAGGTGTTGAACCATGAATTCAAAACAATGGTGGTCAGTTTAAAATATTGGACCATCTTGAAGCATCTTGAAGCATCTTGAAGCATCTTGAACCATCTTGAAGCATCTTGAACCATCTTGAAGCATCTTTGAACCATCTTGAAGCATCTTTGAACCATCTTGAAGCATCTTGAACCATACCCCCTAGTAAAGTCAAGATAGCCATGGCAGCCATGTCTTCGCAATGCTTGATATGTGTACATCATCTACCTTCATGGGTCATGTTGCATCCCAACTCATCAGCAACGAATTTCTTCAGGACGTGGTGATGGTTCGAATCAAAAACTTGGGCGTGCAGTTGAGGTTATATTGATCGCTATGGCCAAAACTATAGTGATAACTTCCATAAGTTGGAACATAACACCTACAAGTATTGTTGTGTATCCACTTGTAACTGGATCTGGCCCACGCAAGGTACTCTGCTTGTTGCAGGCATTTACCACACATAGCAGGCATTTTGACCTGTATCCATGTTCCCCCTGGTATTGTTCATGGATGTACATGGCATACCCAATCCGGACCATTTCACTCTACCGGCGATGGCTTGGGAATGGCAGGGACGTAACTCAGAGGGGTTTTGCTCCATCTTTTGCTGGTCAAGATTGAGGTTTCCCTTAATTGAATCAAGCCAGCTTAAACATGTTTGCAATTTCTGGATATGTCTGGCCTCAAAGATTCAAGTGTCATGATTTGGGATCCTCCTTGTTGGGACAAGAATTAAACGAAAAAAAAAGGTTTGAAACCGCGCAGCATCCATGTAAGCCCTATGGTTGTTGCTGAGCTATCTCCATGTATTTCGAAGTCTACACCCCACTCAGATTCATAGCTAAAAAAGAAAAGTAAAGTCATCATCAAATTCGCAGAGGATTTCGCCTGCGTTCCGCTGCTTTCGCAGCCAAAGAGCCAATTCCCTGCGTTGGTCGACGTTGAGACCATTCAACTTCCTACGCCTTGGCTGCATCCCCCACAGCGCCCATATGGGTGTTGAAGGTGGTTAAAAAGGGCAGTGGTCAAGATATCGACTGGTCAAAGGAAGTTTACCCGTTTACCCTGTGGTCATCAAACATTGCTCGGTGGAAAATCCGATGATCTTCCCATCAAAGCCTGAATTTAGTTCAGGAATTGTTCAATTGCCACGTTTGATTGTTGGAGAGTGGTTAGCAAACTTCCGAATGTCAATGGATAGGTTTCACGTCACCATTTTGTAAGATCAATACTGTAACTAATAGGTAGATTGTTGTAAATTTAGGTATGGCTATTTTGTGAACCCATTAATTTTTGGGGGTCTCAATATAGTACAGTACAGCTATTTGGGGCTATACTACCGAGATCTACCTAGTAGCTGAGACATTGTAATAGGCTAGGGCCTAGGGGTCAGTTGGTGTACCTATTCGTGTAAGCTTAGAGTCTAAGCTGCTTAGAGGGATTATCCCACCCAAATATAAAAGGTATTGCTGCAAGCCACTGTGATAGCCCCTTTAACCACCCTTTTGTGGCTCGTTTTATACCCCCACAAACCTTGAAAACAACGTTGTTCATGGTTAGATCCCAAGAAAGTTGCCACTTATCCCCACTGTGGCTCGTTTTTTTTTCACCCCACAAGTTTGAAAGTTCATCGCTAGATCCCCAGCCAGTGTTGCCATTTTCAGACAGCCCAAACTGGTTGGTTGATGTTGGTTGTATCGCCAGTTCCATACTTCCTATCATTCGGAGTGGCAAATCTCGCAGATGTAAATCCCTCAACCATGATGGAGAATTCCAATATAACCCATGAAAATATCCGCCATGGTTCCATAGACAGAGCCAAAGCTAAGCTTCACCCAACCAAATACAATTACAATCACCATCACCATAAACCCTAGTGAACCATAGTTCATGTAGTTAAAATTGCTACATGGCGAATGTCTTCAAGTGCTATAAACCTAGTTAACCATAGTTGGGGCCAGGCCACAAGGAGTTGGCGTCCCCAAGCTCGCTGGCCTCACACAGCTGGGAAGCTGAAGAAAATCACCCTCTTCCATAGCTCTATCAATGGGGATATCATCATGGGGATAAACCACCAATTTAAGCTTTAATAGCTCTAGATAATTCAACATGTTATAAATCATCTGGAAATGGTGATGTT
The DNA here is from genome assembly GCA_003297045.1 of Symbiodinium sp. clade C Y103. Lineage (NCBI taxonomy): Eukaryota > Dinophyceae > Suessiales > Symbiodiniaceae > Cladocopium > Cladocopium sp. clade C. Next base: position 33,427 of record BGPT01001373.1, read on the forward strand.
CCATGGCAAACTGTGAGTTTGCTGGAGGATATAAGATGTTGAAACCCATGATTTGCAAGGTTCAATGAGGTATTAATAGTATGTTTTGAGTTTGACCCAGTTTCCAATGATGTCGAATCATTTCGTGTGGTAAACCAAAACCAAGCCATCCAATATTTTAACAGAAATGACTCAAAACCGTCGCTACTTGTAGGTGTATGGTTCAGGGTTTAACACCTTTGGACTTGATGATAGGGAGACATCCGCAGAAAACAGGGATAGATCATCCACAACCCTGCCGGACGGGCCATACCATGGCCCATGAACTCTACATATCACACCTTCATGCCGAAAAAAAATGATTTGAACATATTTGAACCATAAAGAAAAGGAACGGGACCACCAACGAAATGGGCTAATCAACAGGATCTCAAAATGAACCAGATGAACCGGAACTTGGGGGTCATCTACCCTAGTTGTCGGTGTTTGGTGGGCAGACCCTCAACTTCCCCTCTTGAAAGTTAAGAATTCAGGGAGAACCTCCTTATTGGTCAGAAAGACCACAAAGTCGCGATGTAAAACGGAAGTCCTTTCAAGGAGTCGGGTTCATGTGTCCATAATGAGGAAGATGGTAGACATTCTGGCCATTCCCTGGCTCAAAAAGGTTCCGCCTCGGCCGATGATTCGCCAAGTGGTCGAAGGCGAAGATTGACAGGAGTCCCAATCAAATTCGAAAGGTGCAAGGGACCATGGTCCATCCGAAACTTGGAATTTATCTTTTTATCTTCTATTCATGTTCAATAAAAACACTAAAGATTTCTCAGATATTCCCAATTTGGATCCAGCTGGAAAACCCAGTTCGGGCAAATCCTGCAAGTCTTCCCATCAATCCTTTTATGTACATGTATGTGTATATAATAGTGTATATATATATATATACACACATACATATGTATATACATATGTATATACATGTGTATATACATGTGTATATACATTTGTTCCCACATTTACATACTGTATATGTATATATAATACTGTATATATCATTATATATATATATCCCCATGATGTCTGGTTTTAGACCCCAATTTTGCTGCTGAAATCAGAATCCCTGCAGCCCCGGCCTCGAGAAAACTCTGTGTCACAAGATCCACGCGCACCTGCAGAGATGGGTCGGCAAACTCGACTGTCATGGAGGAATTCGTGCCGACTTTTTTTTCGTGTGGGGATGGGTGATCTTGCAAGTCATAAACTTGAAAATCAATCTTTTGGAAACATCTTTGCAAAGTGAACAAATATAGTGATTATATGTATACACATATGGAAATATATGGAGGTTTCCTGAAATGCGGTACCCCCAAATGGATGGTTTATAATGGAAAATCCCAATCTAAAATGGATGATTTAGGGGTACCCCTATTTTAGGAAACGTCCATAGGAAAAATGATGTTTTCTTGTCTCATAGTTCCATGAGTTTACACATCTCAACCTCACGCAGGCGGCCCACCTGTCTTGCTTTTTGGGCTTAGTTCACAATCTCTATTTAACCAGCTATCCCCATTTTCAGCTGAAGATCGAAAAGAAAGTTGGTGAATTTAAATCCAAGAATCCCTTCCGGATATTCCCATGATATCCCTATCAAAGCCATCCATTCATCGATGGGTCAAGCCGAGATACGCCATTCTCCTCCTCAAGGCGCTTCTCATAGAGGTCGAAGCCTGGGAAGCCTGAAGAGGCATGGCTGGAAGAGCAGAAGATCCACCAGGAAGGTATAAACGGTGAGGCGCCCAGAAAGGAAACCATAGCTTTCGTGAAAAATGTGGAATTTCATGGGATATTTACAGCTGATTGATGATAGTTCAGGGTGGATAACTATAGTATTAATCCCCATGTAAGTTGGGATATAGGCCCTACAATGTGTGGTTTGGTAAATGTATATAAGGTGAGATTAAAAAGGGGGATATTGAGAACATTACTATTGGGATATACCCTCTGGTAATCAAACGTGGCAATGGAAAATCCACCATTTGTAGATAAATTTCCCATTAAAACCTCCATTTTTAGAGGATTTTCCATTGCCACGTTTGATCGGAGGGTACACTATCATGAACCATTGGGAAAATCTGGATGGTGCGGTCTTCCTGCAACATAATAGCTAAGTTGATGCACATAAGTTAAAGTGAACTGGTTTATGGGGAATATAGCTATAGTTAATGGGGATTAAAAACCCACTTGTAACATCATATAACATCATAGAACTGTTACAATGATTCAAAGGGAATATTGACGTAACTGATTGACTATCTTGGATATCAGGATACGGGGTACAATGGGATATCTATGGAAATGTTACCCTCCGGTGTCATGAAAAGGTGGCTAGCTGGAAAATGCCCCATTAAGTTATATGATTTTCCAAGTTAGAAATCTCCATTTAGTTCGAGGATTTTCCAGCTAGCCATGCTTGATGACACCGGAGGTTAAGCCCAAACCTGGGATTCAAATGTGTAGTGGGGGGGGGGGTCTGAAACCAACCATTTTCATAGGGAAGATGATGGGATATTGGTTTCTATTTATGTTAGGTCTCCAAATTACTTGAAAAATGACATGTGCACAAATTATCCCACTCATAGATTCAATATCCACCAGAAACAGTTGTAATGTTTGCAATGTAAACCTCGGATTGAGAAATCCTAGCTGATGAGTAAGCAAGTAGGGTACCCCACAAAAGTAATCAACTTATTTTACAATGGTACCCCCGATCAAACCAGTCAGGAAGGGGTTTACTACTCGGCTCTTCTTCCGGCGCATTTATCAGAACCGCTGCAACTGCAAACGTTTGGAATTCATGGCCCAATCTTGGACTTGGACCCGGCCAAACAATTCCACGGTTGGCTGCTGTTTAGCTTGTTATATATTATTTGTTATTTAGGTTTATCTTCCTCCATTTCTTCCGCAACTACCAGATCCTACCAGTCACCTTTTCTGTTTCCCCAGGGGTTCATGGGCCTCCTTCACCAAGGGTTTCCATGGGCTCCTGTTGAACCATGGGAAACCCCCAGCGAGACGCAGCCGCCCGTCGATTTCTTGACCCAGCTTGTGATCCGCATCCGCTGAGTTGGGTAATCCGGGTAAAAACGTGTTATTTATGGTGTATAAAACCAGCAAAGTCTTGGGATACAATAATATGACGCAGTTTCATCCGGAAAAGGAGTTGAACAACCATCAAGAGATCTAAAAGTTGGGAGGGTTTCCAGTCTATGTTCCAACAAACCCCATATGAGTAGTGGCTGATCCTTGAAGTGGGATTGGTTTATGGATCCCCTGGCCCTGAACAGGAGATGTATACTGCACACCTCTCTTGAGCCTCTGCTGCAGGTCGAGAATGCATAGGGGATGATCAATGGGATGAATGGCCATGGCTCAAGCTGGACCTTAGATCTGAATGGTTGAATATCCTCCAGTAAATGAACAGTTCGACCCTGGCATTAAAATTAAGCTTGGAAGATTAGTTTCCACTGAAAATGTGTGATTTTCAGGGTCTTTGTTAATTTACAAGAGGGGAAGTTGAATAAAATATGTTTGAATACGAAAGGACTGCGCCTGTACAGTCTTCGCCATGCTGGTCACCTGGATGATGGCAAATGAAGTCTTGATCTGCCACAATTTCCTTTATTCATTGGCTTAGTTTAAGGAAGACATCACATATACATAATATATACATAAATATACATAACATAAAAATCAGGTTTTTACATGTTTTCAGTAATTCAATGTGGAGAGTTTCCAATGTTCCAGAATCTGTGGGACAAGTTGTGCCCTTTTGGTCACTGTTGGAGGTTGGTCACTTCACCCTCACAACATGTCACAACACTGCGATGTTAGTCATACTGTGGATGGTTGCGAAATCCTGCATCAGTTGATATCCCGTTAATAATCCCCTTATTTAAGAGTGTTTCATAGTTGCCTAATAGCTACCAACTGGTGCAGGATTTCTTCCAACTTCAATCTTATGCCAGAAAACCATCATAAGAATTTATGTGGACTGGATCTAAACCAACTAGTTCAATAGATCTAAAACCATCTTTCTTCCAACTTCAATCTTATGGATAAGCCTTGCCATTTTATATGGACTCAATCTACTTTCCATTGGGCTCTCTATCCCCCTGCGCTGGGAGGAGGGCTTTCGGCAGAATATGTTTGTGATTTGGGCAGTTCGTTTATCAACCCCATCAACGATAGAATTCTATACCCTCTGGTAACTTAAGCTAGCTATGGATATTGGTCCATGTATAGATGATTTGTGGTGATTTCCCTGTTAAACTTGATGATTTTCCATAGCTATACTCAATTACCAGAGGCTAGGTATATCCATGAAAACTCGAGTGAAATGCTACCACTGTCACCGGAAGGCACGAAACTAGACCAACAAAAAGCATGTATTTTTGCAGGAAAAGGGACAATTAATTAATCGGATAGTTATACATAGTCATGGGATGACTGTGGATTTTTCACTGGATTTTTTTTTAACATCCTTTAACATATTTTATCTCCCAATTTCAACTCCCACCAGTTCCCACTCACAGCTCAGAGGTTTCTTCCTCACCGCTCGCAGCTCCACGAAATGCCGCCGTGCAAGCAGCTCTAGCTGGAAGATTTGCAATGACCTGGGCCTGTTTGGTCTCATGTTTTGTGCTGAATCACAAGGCATTCCCAATTGTCAAACAATGGGACATTTCTCCCAAGAATCGGGGGTCGCGGTAGACCCAATGAATCGTGGACCACTAGAAATCTCTTGGGTTGAAATGCATATTGCCACTGGAATGAAGAGTTGGCAGGTCCCAAGTACTCCATGATCGATATTATCTCATGGATTTAATGGTTGATTAAACTTTATGAGATCTCTTGCGTCATGAGCTGATCTTGGTGTTGCGCCAGTGTTGTTTCCCTACGGCCGAGCTCAGCAACGGGCAACGGTGAGACACACAAATCGAACCTGCGGAACCTGCCGGAGCTGTGCGGTCAGTAGGTGCTTCACCCCAGGCAGTAGGTGGCTTACAACACCAGTTCTAAGTGGACATTGCCCCTCCTTACCCCACCGCGAAGTGGGGTTAGAATCTAGTTACTACCTGATGTGAAGCACAAAGTGGATATCCTGCCAATAGCTGAGTAGTTCATTTTCCCATGGCGCAAGATCAGGCTTGCCCCAGAATGTACGACCTATCTGTTTGCTGATCTTTTGATAGATTTCCATGCTGACTCTTGTCTCATATAATATCTAGTGATTCTACGTCGCATCTATCTATATATATATATATGTTTGTATATATATATATATATGTTCATATTTACCCTCCAGTAAATTAACATAGACCCTGGTCGATACGGGTTGGAAGATTGGTTTCCGGTAAAAATTGGTAATTGTCAGGGTCTATGATGTTAATTTTCCAGAGGGTAATATACATATGTATTGAGCAACCAAAAGCAAAAATGAAACTGATTGAGATTGACAAATCGCAGCACAAATGGGTTCGTTCCTGATCAAGCAATCACCTGCCTTTCGCAAAAAAGGACCCCTACAGTACCACTGCTGACGATAGTTCCACTATCTGTTGGTGATATCAATATCCGATTCATGGTTCGCTCTTTGACCTATATCTCGAGTCGCTGGTGATGATATCATTCAAACGATTCCCAGACGTGTAAGTTCAGATTCAGAACACCAACCTTTCTTTTGTTAGACTGTTGACTCGTCATATCATAGCACATCTTATAATATACATTCTACGAACATTGCGTTTGATGTTTTCCCATCATGTTTGTAGCAAAAAGATCCGAAAAGAATACCAACATTGGCCCAGCATTCACCTACCAGGTGGTGCACCCCAGGTGTGTTTGTTGCGTTGTAAACCCCAACGGCCATACTCGTCCGAGTCATATCTACCATAACCCATGGCCATACTGAACCTAGTAACCAACTTAGCTCACAATGAGATACCCTCTGGTAAACGTTTACATAACTATGGGAAAATCACCATGTTTCATGGGAAAATCCACTATAAATGGTCCATTTTCCATGGCAAACTGTTAGTTTACCAGAGGATAAACAAAGTACAAATCCCCATGGCTTCTCGGTTGAATCCTCAATTCTTGCACCCTGGCAAGTCACCTAAAAGATATCGTCGTCGATCCACTTGCCGCACTTGACCAGCTCCGACCTCACAGAAAAGTGGGGAAGATCAGTTCTTTTGCGATCAATCTATGAATCACTGGATTGGTTTAAAGTAAAAATTGAAACCGGAAACCCCTATATTTCATGGGAAAATCCATGGTCTCCTGTAAATTTTCCCATTAACCAATCCAATGAATGAAAAAAAAAAACGGAGTTTGACCCCGCAAAATGCTGATTTAGCCAGAATGGCTAGTCAAACGCGCACTTTCAGGTATTAGATCCCAGGCATTTCTGTCATTGGGGATGGTTTTTGATTGGACGATATTAAACGCTTTGGAAATGGGTTACCCTCTGATAAACTAACATTAACTGTGGAAAATCACCACTTTTGGCAACTCAACTATAAATAGGCCATTTTCAATTTTCAATTGCCGTCATGCTAGTTTAGCACAGGGTGTGTAACCCTATAGTTCGACGGGTGGATGATGGTTTTATACTGCAGCCCGGTTCGGAATTGGTTACTTCCAGGATCATGGTGTTGTGTATCACCCAATAACACCATACGCACGGTGGCACCAGTGATCTCTTAGAAGAGTGACACTAAGATGTTTAATTGTGGCATGTGGATTCTGAACTCTGCTGAACTCCTTGCAGTTCTGATATTATAGTTGACGCCCAATTAGTATACCCAATTCTCCTTCAATGATGATCTCAAACCCTGGTTGTTGCCTGCAACCGAAATCGTCTCAAAATGCCTACACATGTTCCACCAGCGTGCAGCTTGTTCACACAATCATCAGCTTCCAGAACTAGTTTGTCCGATGTTAGATGTGATTGAAAATGGGGGATACAACAAGACTCAGACTGCAAGTTTTGAGAAATTCGAAGATCCACCACAAAAATTTTGGGGTACCCCAAAGAATCAGACAAAGCTTTTTCAGGTTCCGCCGTGACGCTTCCCCCGGTGCCCGGGGAACAAAAGGCTGAGGGCGGCACTTTTTCATCATGACACTCTTGTAATATTGACCCAAGCCTTCCACCGGATCCTGTGTGGGAAGTATCGGCAATCACCAGAAGTCAACAGGCTGAGGGTTAAAAACACCCATTAAAATTTGATATATGTCTAGGTAGTCAAACGTGGCAATTGGAAATCCCCTAAAAATAGAGGTTTCAATGATAAAATCATCTATAAATGCGAAATGTTCCATTGCCATGTTTGACTACTGGAGGGCATATATAGTCCGTACTATCCAATCAAATGTACCATGGTCAAAACGTGGTATATGGGGTATGGTGATCCGTTCCAAAATGGGAACCCTGGATTGATGTGTATATCATTGTATATCAATCCCTGTTAATGGATTGATGACCATTCATATTCATTCATATTCCATAACTTTTGACATCTCTTGACCATGGCACAAATAAGCTGGTCGTAGAAAGGACATCAACGACAATGTCAAACCACCAGCAATCTAGAAGAACCCAATGTGTGTTTTCTCTATATCGCAAATTCGCACAAAATCCCTGAAACATTGTGCAAAATATTGGTGCGTCATTGTTTGTCATGCTGTATCTGCAGAATTGGGAACCTCAGTCTATCCCATGGTGAATCATATGTTATAGAATAAAGAAAGTTGCAGATTTAGCCGTATCCCCCATCTTCAAGACACCGAAGCCAGCTGGATTCCCCGTCTTTGAGGCTTCAATTCCGTTGTTGCCCTCGCATGACCAAGCTTGGATACCCTGAAAAAACTACCCATCCAGTTGGTTAACCCGTCGAGTCCATCCACCATATCCCCATCATGGAAAATCGCTGTTATATCCCTATCGTATCCCCATGATATTCCAAGTCTATGCTACATAAAACCATGTTTTTCATCAGTTTTGATAGTTCAAACACAAGAGATGGTGAAATCACGATCTTCCCATCACTTTTATTGGCTTAAACATTGATTGAATCAATATTTTCCCAGGATTTGCACAAATTGATGGAGGCAATTTGCCCGGATCACCATATCATACCAACATCAGGGCTGCTCCCACCCCCAGAGACAACAAAGGTGAAACTGGGTATGAAGAAGTAAAGGACCAATTTACACCCCAAGAAGTGGCTATGAATCACCCACTTCAGCAAGCCTTATCAAGCCTGAAGCATCATCCCAAATCGCTCTCCCATTTCTCCGGCTCCCAAAATTTCCCATGATTTCCCCAAATCCCCGGAATTCATGGGGCCATCCGTGCCATGACTTGGGGGAAAGCATGGGAAATTTTGGGAGTTGGCTTTTCACCTTGGCATCTTGGGGGCCCATCCGTGCCATCCGTGCCGTACCGGTCGGCTCCTTGTTGTCCGGCGGCGGCTGCAAGACCGCCTTGATGACCGCGGGCGAGCGCGCCGCCAGCGGCTTGATGGGCGCCAGCGGCTCCCGCAGACCCAGCCTTGGAGCAATGGATATATATCTGGTCAGGGTTCCATGAATGGGGGATGCCCCAAAATGGATGGTTTTAGTGGAAAACCCTGTTAAAAATTGTTATGTATATATATATATACATATATATAGAGAATTATATATATATATGTATGTGTGTGTATATGTATAAAGAATAATAAAGATGTATAGTATAGTATGGTATAGATATATTGTATATGTATGAAGGTGTCTATCTATCCAAACATATACCTTTTCTACCTTTCTACCTATCTAGCTATCCACCTGTCTATCTATATAGATATCTATTTATAGTCATTTAATTCATATGAGCGCCAATCGATGTATCAAGATGTTGTATACATAGTCTTCACTCCAGTTTCGATTTTTGTACATTACACATATTTACACTATACAACGCAATCTAGTAGTGGGATGGTCAATCAGATTGGGTACCCCTAAGACCGTTGGTGAATCACCATGTTTCCGGTCGGTCATCCCCCAGAGAAAAAAAAAGCGAAAAGCTGGTGCCCCCCCCCCCAGTGATGTTTGTTGGTTTACAAATCCCATGAATATTATAGACATATCCATATAATCCATATATATATATATAAATATATGTATATACATCATAATGTATCATAATCTATCATGATTATAATCTATCGTAAAGCCACTATGAATCCCAGTTCGCCTACTTATGAACTAACTGAGTTACCGACATATGGGGCACCACCTGGTAGGTGTTTCATCATCCAGACTCTGATCAGGAGCGCCCCGAATCTGGGGTCCCAAGCTGTTCCAGAGCACCCGCAGCAGCCTGCCACATGATACGTTGGGTAGAGGGCAGACCAGCACTGCAAAAACCTATCCTCCTAGCATCATTGCCTTCCACAGAATGGACGGAGGCCCACCCCGTGCCATATCGACATGTAGCTTTGAGACAGGGGATATGCCATTGCTATTTGAATGAATAGAGAAAACGCATATATTGTATATGTAATATGATATGATAATATATATATAATGTAATATTATATAACGCATATATCATGTACGTGTTTCTTGAAACTAGGCCACCCCAAACCATTGGTTTCACTGTTTCAAGTGGAAAAGTTGGACACCTAGCAAATTATGGAGGAAAACATGTTCGAACTACCATCCTGGAAAGACTTTTCAGCATCTTGTTGGGGGCTGCTATCCAAAAAATCCCCTATTGTTGATGGTTAACTACTCCCAAACCCCTATTGTTGATATTCATCCCGATTGTTCACGATTAATCATATTGAGGTCTATGTTAGTGGAAAACGAAGGGAACATCATGAAAAACATGGTGAAAACATTGCATATAATGGTATTTAGCTGGTATAACTACCCAACAATACAATATGGGTGTGACTGAAAATGGGCATACCACCAAAATGGCAATGTTGCCAGGGAAAATGATGATTAACCAATGGATCTAATTTAGGGATACCCAATCTTCAAACAACCCTATACGGTCTTGGTAATGTTCCTATAGAGTATAGCAACACCCAAAAGATTAAAAAACAAACAAAAAAGAAAAATCCTACTAAAATAGAATCATGAATCATGCATCACTCTTCATAGCTATTGGGTGTTACTATCAACCCTGATAGAAAAACAATTCCAATCCACTGTAGCTCCACTAGGATAGATACCCTCTGGCAATCAAACGTGGCTTGCTTGAAATCCACCATTTCTATATAGATGATATTCCCATTGAAACCCTAAAAAAATATATAGGGATTTCCCATTGCCACGTTTGATTGCCAGAGAGTATATCCATGTTTCTTCCATCAATATTCCATTATATCCCATGAATACGCCATTATATTCCATTCTATTCCCATTAGATTCCTACTAAACCACCATTTTGTGTCGGTTGCATCCCCATAAAACATCATAAAACCATAGAATGTTTACTATACTAGCCAGCTTCTGTGTATGAAGATTTACCTTCTGGTTATTTAACATAGCCACGGAAAATCCCCGAACTAAATGGAGGTTCTAGCTGGGAAAATCATCCCAAATTAGCCATTTTCCATGGCTATGTTCAATAGCCACAGGGTAAATGTTTATAATCCATATATAACATTATATAACCCCATAAATCCATATGATAACCATAGAATGGGCTAGTTAGAAGATCTCACCATTCAATATTCCCTTACTTTACCATAACCATATTCCCAAGCCCCCACCAGGTCTGCTCACCCAGCCTGGCGCACCATGTCACTGGGATCATTCATCATGAAACTCACCTGCGGCCGAGATGGGAATCGTACACATTCTATGGATTTCTATGGTTTTACCCTCTGGTTATTTAACACAGCCATGGAAAATCCCCGAACTAAATGGAGGTTCTAGCTGGGAAAATCATCCAAAATTAGCAGTTTTCCATGGCTATGTTAAATAACCAGAGGGTATATGATGTTTTATGATGTTTCATGGTGATCTAACCAACACAACATCGTGGCATAATAGGGATACCGTGGGATTATAAAGTCAGTAGACCTATGGCTATGTGCAAGATTCGGTGCCCAACAAATGGGCTGCAATCCAAAAAACAAATCCTGTCCATCTGTGCTCCACTCCCTTGCCCGTTTGTATTCGTCGAAATTCCCATTTTGATTTTGATGCTTTGCTCCCAATCTTTGATGCCTACGGACCCATCTGATATTCTGTCAATCCTGGTTGCTGGTAGTTGGACCACAGCTCATAATTCGCCGTGTGAAAATATGCATTTTTGCAATTTGATGTTATTTTCTACGGAAGAACCACGGTACGTCATCATGGTTGGGGTGGGGTGGGGTTGGGGTGGGGTGGCGGGCTAATAACGTTCAAGTACAAGTTGCATGTTCAATGAAACTTTTCTTGGCACACACCACAAAGGTTGTTATATTATAGTGTACGTCAGCAGAAGCGTTGTTATGTTATATGGAAGAATCATGTTACGTCACCACCAGGGTTGCTATTACGTCACCAGAAGGTATGTTATTTTATATGGAAGAATCCTGTTACGTCACCAGAAGGCTTGTTATATTGCACGTCAGGAGAAGGGTTGTTATGTTACATGGAAGAATCATATTACGTCACCAGAAAGGATGTTATTTTATGTGGTACGTCATCATAAAAGGATGCTATTTTATATGGTACGTCATTACAAAAGGATGCTATATTATATGGTGCGTCACCAGAAAGGTTGTTATATTATACAGCACGTCACCAGAAGGGTTGTTATGTTATACGGAAGAATCATGTTACGTCACCAGAAGGGTTGTTATATTATATTGTGCGTCAGCAGAAGGGTTGTTATGTTATACGGAAGAATCATGTTACGTCACCAGAAGGGTTGTTATATTGTACGTCAGCAGAAGGGTTTTTGTTATACGGATTCATCATGTTACGTCACCAGAAGGGTTGTTATATTGCACGTCAGGAGAAGGGTTTTATGTTACATGGAAGAATCATGTTACGTCACCACCAGGGTTGCTATTACGTCACCAGAAGGGATGTTATTTTATGAGTCGAAAGAACTTGGGACACATGAGTGCTGTCACCTTCTTGAGCCACTTGACCAAAATTTGGTGAGAGTGCAAGTAGTTGACTCGCATTTTGCAGAGACGAACAAATGGCGTTTTTGCAGACATGATGAACACACAAACACTAGAAACCCATGGAATTACGCTGATCCGATTGGTTTCTATACATCATCAGAATGTCATTTTGACTCACGGCGAAATGAGAGCCGTGAACCTGGTAGTTAGATCCCATCTTTAACCCACTCGAAACCATACAAGCGCATGTTTGCTGTCGAGAAACATGTGTCAAATCAAACCCCAAATCTAAACTTCCAATCCCCAAAAAGACAAATTGACTCGAATTCTTCAAATAATCAAAATCAGCTCTAAAACTCCCATTTTCTTGCAGAATGTAAACCTGAGCAAATCACTACAATTCACCAATCAGAATTGCCCACCCGTGGGATGCTACCCCCCCCCCCACGAAAACCATTATTTATTAAGATTCCATGAATCTTCCATAGTATCCCCGAAATATCCCATTGATATTCCATTCATATTCCCATGAAAAATCCCTGCTGTACCACCATGTTGCGTGGGCTAAATTCCCACAAACCATAGAATCTTTAAAGAACTCCCTATTTAAATCCCCATGAAGTATCCCATGCAATCCCAATGGAGCACCATGTTTGCTAGTTAGCTGCTAGTTAATCCACGGATATTCCATTATACTCATTATATACCATTATATACCCATTGATCAGGAATATAATACCCATGAAATATCCAGTTACTGTAAATCAATGATATTCATGCATTCCTATCCATATTCCTATCTTAATCACCATAAAATAGTTCACAGATCTGAACATTCTTAGTTGTATCCCCCATTAGGTATCACCGTTAGTTATAACTAGCTGTATAGTCTATAGTTTTAGTTTTAGTATGTTTTAGTCATAGTCATAGTTGTATCTTCTATTAATTTGATGCTATCCCCATGAATTTCATGATATCAAGTTCTATCCCCTTCCCATGATATTCCCATGAGTTACCCTCTGGGAAACGTTTACATAACTATATGGGAAATCACCATTTTTCATGGGAAAATCCACTATCTATGGCCATTTTCAATAGCTACGTTAGTTTACCAGAGGGTAACCATCACAAGATGATTCTAGATAAGTTTCCGATAAGTTTCCTCTAAAAATAGCTATTCTCAGGGTCTATGTTCATATTCCCCTGAGTTCATCACCATGGAATCCACTGGGCACAGCCGTTGCCGACGCCTCATCTTGGAAGCCTCGCGCAGCCACCCCCATGGCGCCCAGGCCGCTCACCGCGGCGGCGCGCACCTCGGTTTTCCGCCGGAAAAATGGGGGAAAACCATGGGAACACCGTAGGAACATGGTGACTTCACTGAGAAACATTGGGGATTTCGTGGGATTTTATATGGCTGATGTATGATGTCACAGCTGGGAAATCCCAAGGTCTAATGGAAAAACACATGGGAAAATGTGGTAAAATCCGTATCAATGGAGGATTGTTCATGGGCAAAGCATCGAACTATAGCTGGATGATTTTCCATGCCATGGAGCATTTATTCACCAGGATGGGATTTTTCAGATCTTCACAATGGAACGTGTTGGGATCCTACTGGGACGATCTACACTGATTGTAACCAGCCAATTTGGTTCCGATGTTTCTTTGATGTAAAAAAAATCCCGCTGAAGCAAAGCCCCTTCAACAAAAGGGCAAGTTTTCTTGGCTGGTGCTGAGGTTACGATGTTCAAAATAGTTCGAAATCATGATTTAAAGAAGATAACAAGTAGCAATGATTCGCCGATCAAACCAAGGTGGACCCAGCGGTAAAAACGGTTCCTTTCCGGCTGAAAAATTGGGGGCATCGCCCAGAGGAGTTCGATCTCTAAAACTGGAAGCATCCCCAAAAAAATGAATCAGCATATATAAGCATCAAGATCGTGCGACCCCTCACTTTTCCAACTATTTGAGGAGATCTCACCTAAAGCAAACAATTGGACTTCAGCAATGTCAGGACTGATCCTACGGATGTACATGCCAGCAATGCTACACTGAAAACTATAGACATATTATCCAGTCACTTTAGCTCATCATCCCCAACAACAGGCAAAAGAAGTATGGTGCTGTCGGAACTTACGGTGCCCCCAACCCCAGGTTTATCAATGTTATCATGTTGTTCATACTAAATTTGTCATTTCGCTGGTCCAAAAAAATGCAGAAAAGCCACATCCTATCCCAAAAAGAGCGGTAAAATCAACCTCTTCTGCACCTCAAACCATTGTGTGAGACCTTTTTAAGTAGATATGCCCATCAAGATAGGCCAAAGAAAAGTTTTACTCACCAACCCATCCACTTGGTCTATCCAAAGCGTATTCCCATGATCGTCCCATGATATTCTTGAAATTTTTCATGAGATATCAAGGAGATCCCCACAAATTTTGATCAGATTCCCATAGTATCCCTGTGATCTATGTTTGAAATCTGAAACAGACTCAATGGATTGGTTAATGGGAAAATTTACAGGAAACCATGGATTTTCCCAAAATCTTCCCAAATATGGGGGGCTTCCTGTAAATTTTCCCTTAAACCAATCCAGTGAAAAGAACCATCATCTCCACCTCCTGCCCTTTCAACGCTGCCCGAAACCGTGCCTCGGGGCTCGGATCCATCAGCTGGGTGGCAACGACGCCCACATAGCACTCAGCTAAGCCTTCGTGCTTCGCGAGGCACCAGACCTCGGCGATGCCAAGGCCAAGATGCGGTGCGCCATGTTGGCACCAGAGGAGGTGGAGAGGCTCTGGGGATAGGGCGTTTCAAAAGTAGCGCTATGGAGTTGTCGGCATGAGGCATTGAATTCCGGTCAGAACCTATTCTTTAGGGTGTAAATTATGTATGGGACAATGAATGGGATAATGAATGGGATAGTGTATGGCAAAAGATATGGCTAGTAAGAAGGGACCATTTACAGAGTTTATCTCTATGTTCAATGGGAAAAAAGACTGTTTTTTTCAGCCGTAAATTGTCCCAGCAAAACAATCCCAAGGAAGGGTAGGGCAAACCTCTTGTTGCTTTCAAATTCTTGGCACTGACGGTTGGGTCAACATGTTGGGAAAAATGTGTGGATGAACACTGTGAACACACAATCTGGATAGAATCCCAGATAAAAAACACCATAAAAGGATCTGATTATCCCCATGATTCCCATTCATCAATCTCACAGTTTGCCATTGAGTCAATGGCCATCGAAATAGTGGACTTTCCCATTGAAAATGGTGATTTTCCACAGCTTTTTGTATGTTTCCCAGAGGGTAATCAATCTCCATTCTGGCTATGGGAATATCATGGGGATAATCAGATCATATGGTGACGATTCCCCCCCTGCCACTGCCATCAATTCTCAGCCCCTGGCAGCTGCGGCACGCACCTCTCAAGGTTGTCACTGCTCTGGACCGATTTTTTTTGATATAGAAGAACAGTACTAAGAAAAAAGTAGATTTATAGTGTAGCAATGGTAAAGTTAAAGTACTTGTACATATAATGTATACACATATATATATATATGTATATATATTTATCTATGTATATGGATTGTCTTGTAGGGTAATTGCGTCGTATTTATCGACTGTCTGTGCATGTTTTTTGAATGTACAGCTATCCCCAGCTATTCATCTCACTTGATCATCCCAATTGGAGGCGGAGGATCGCGCCTCTGCCTCTTGATCAGTGATTGCCTTGAAAACTTCATGGCCTCACAAGTCACCAATCAATTGGGGAATTGGGGCAGTACATCCTCTATGCTGAACTCCTCAAGTTAAAAAAAATGGTTTCAAGGCCTCATTTCCACCGGTTGCCTTAGTTCCTTATGAATCTCCAATGTCTTGTTGCACATTACCATATCATATTTCGGTTTTTCAACCTCTCCAAATCTCCAAGCGAAATATGTGGGTTGACTTCAACATGGCCCACTCCAGGGTAACAATCGGGCCAGCCCAAGATCTCCATGGTTTGCTCCATCATTTTCCCATCCTGCGGGAGTTTATTTCCCTAAGTTCTGGACAAGTTCATATATCACCCATATATTAGTCGCTATATATATATATGTATACAAGTATTCTGATTGTCAGAATTACTACAATCATTATTATCATTCTTAGTATCGACCACTATGATCAAGCACTGTTGCAGAATTGTCTGACGACATGTCTTTGATAAATGTCTATGTGTATATATTATATATATATATATATCATCGGACCATTTTACTTGGGTCTATCCCATCCAAAAAATCACCCTGAATGACTGGCTCTACCCTTCCCCGAAAGTCCAAAAAAAAAGGCTTGGGCTCTCCGGGCAGTACTCCTCGGCACCTCTCACCAACTCCGCTGCAGCCGTCAAGGCAGCGCACCTCGACCCGGACCGGTGGGACCGAGGTCCTACCCATTTTTTTTGATTTTTAGAGGATGTTTTAGGTTTTTTCTTTGATTTTTAGTGGATGTTGTAGAGGTTGTCTTTGAATTTCTAGGGGATGTTTTAGAGGTTGTTTTTGATTTTTTAGGGTATGTTTAGGAGTTTTTTTTTGATTTTTAGGGGATGTTTTAGAGTTTTTTTGGATTTCTAGAGGATGTTTTAGAGG
The DNA here is from genome assembly GCA_003297045.1 of Symbiodinium sp. clade C Y103. Lineage (NCBI taxonomy): Eukaryota > Dinophyceae > Suessiales > Symbiodiniaceae > Cladocopium > Cladocopium sp. clade C. Next base: position 50,224 of record BGPT01001373.1, read on the forward strand.
ATGCCTTGATGATTTCTTGCGGATTGAGCATGTTTTTTCATGGTTTGACTCCCTCCGGTCGGATACAATGTTCCCAGAACCATCACGACTTTACTCTCTGGTAGTCTAACCTGGCTGGCTGGACAATCACCTTTTCTATCGCCAAGTCTACTTTCATCAGGGATTTCCCAGCTAGCCAGCTTAGATGATCAGCGGCAAGTGAGATGGGTATCATATTGTAGATATACGTATAATTTATCATAATTTGTGCAATGATGTATAGTATTGTATAGTATAATAATGTGTATATAAACCCCAACAAGATTGTGGTTTTTGCTGTTTGTTATAGTGATGATCATCTACCTATAGGTTGCTTTAATTGGAGGGAACCCTCTTTTTGTATCGTTTTGTCAACCAACCAGATCAGCCAGTGGGAAAAGGACATCGAAAAAAAATGCCAGATGATATCTTCATAGATTTCATGTATATTCTGGATGGTATGTGCTTAACATCTATTGGTCTCGTCAGGCATTCTATGTTTGAACATACCCATAATGTGGGATTCTATTTGTCAAGTCTACATCCATAAGGGATTTTAGGGATTTTAGCCAAGGTATTTCTGAGATATCCTAAAACTTCCTAAGATTTCCGAACTTCCTAAGGTGTCCTATAGTACATCTAAACTCCCCAGATTTCCTATAAAACGTCCAAAGATTTCCCTATATTCGTAAGATTTCCTAACCCCAGGAATTTCCTCAAATTTCCTACAGTACATCTATATTCCCATCTATTCCCATGATATTCCTAAGATTTCCTAACCCCGAATTTTCCTAAAAGTTCTTAAGATTTCCTGAGATTTCCTATGGTACATCATGGTACATCTACCCTCTGGTAAACTGACATAGCCATGGAAAATCACAATTTTTAATGGGAAAATCCACTATATATAAATCACCATTTTCAATAGCTATGTTAGTTTACCAGAGGGTATATTCCCCAGATTTCCCCAAGATCTTCATGGCATTCTCGCCTCACAGGCGCTGAGGGATCTTCAAAGGCTTGAGCCAAGCCCGGAAGCGCCTGGCCAGAGATGGAGGGCACCCTGCGGTTTTCTTCCCGAACCAACAAAAATGGGGAGTTCACCATGAAAAATGTGGAGTTTACCATCAAAAATTGGGATTGAGCATGATTAAACCATCAAGAGTTGGGATCTAAGCAACAAACAGTGGGACTGAAGCAACGAAAAACTGAATTTAATCGACAAGAATTGGGAGTTGAGCAACAAGAAAACATTCAATCAACAAACATTTAAACTCAAGCACCAAAACATGGTAGTTAATGGAATTTAACCAGCCAAAAAAAAGGCAATTCAATCGAAGAAAAATGGCGGTTCATAGGTCGGTATGTAATTAACGGATATTTCACTATGAAACTGGGTTTGATGATGTTTTGAGAATATGTGGGTTCTAATCATTGGATTGGTGAATGGGAAAATTGAAACCGGAAACCTCTATATCTGATGGGAAAATCCATGGTTTCCTGTAAATCTTTCCCTTAAACCAATCCAATGATCTAAAATGATCTAAATATCTGGGTAACTTATCAAATTTCACTCCCAGCTCACGACGAAACGCCCGCCCGGTTTCACTACCACCGCCTCCGGCATCCGCAGCGCGCCCAGCGCCCCGCAGGCCGCACAGCGCACCTGGAAATGGTGGGACGTGTTGGGCTTGGCGCTGAGTTGGGAAAACATGGGGGTTCTACCCTCCAGTAAACTAACGTAGCTAGCGAAAATCACCATTTTTAGTGGGAAAATCAACTATTTCTATGGCTATTTTCACTACCTATGTTAGTTCTCCAGAGGGTAGCTGGGGAATTCATCAAACGAAATGATGGGAATATCATCCGTAAAGTGGGAATGTAAACTTTCCTTGGGAAATTATGAACGAAACACAGAGATAAGTGCTGGACATGTTCTGGGAACATCATCTTTTGATGCCATAAATATCACCTACGAATGATCAAGCTATCACCTATTTTTATAATCCTATAAAATGGGAATATCATCTATCCTTGGAATACAGCATGGGAAATTGTGATGTACTTGTAGTATGTGGAGACCATTATGACATCTTCAAAAAGTGTTCCTATCTAGCTAGGAATCAAAACCTATGGTATCCCCCGCTCAAAAATGGAGTCTAAAGGAAATAAGAAGAGCGAGTTTGTCTGAAAATTGGAAATCCCCTGTAAATGGAGGTTTGTAGCTGGGATAATCATCCATAAATGGTGGATTGTCCATTGCCACGTTTGATTACTGGGAGGGTATAAGGCAACATCGTTTTTCCATACTGGAAATATTGCAGGCTATGGACACCCACAACAAATTTGCTACACCCTCCAGCAAACACGCATGGCAATCTGATGAAAATCCCCATGTGCAAACGGATGCAAATGGTACATCATCCGGATTTCCGGTGGGGGGGGTTCCAGCCCGTCATGTTTGTTTACTGAAGGGTATCGCACAAAACCATCTGTCCCTTCAGTGAGCCCATGTACTCTCCCAATTTGATCCACTATGTACCATAGACCAAAGACTATAATTAAAGTGATTCAATAGGTAGGTTCTGAAGAGTACTGTACCTGATTCAAATCACTATGTGTTTTGATATGTTCAGACAAATTTATGATAATGCCTGTCGTTTCACACGCAACCGTTGGCTTGAAACGGTCAATTTCAATTTCATAAAGCTCTATTGTGGAAGGTGACTATTATAATCATATCCCATCACGTTCGTTCATTTTCCATATTGTCACTGTATCATAGTATCTAATCCCATGATTATCACATCTGGTGGTGGTTTATCATAGTTATCCCATGTTATCCCATATTTATCCATTCTCCCACTATTCTCCCCCGCTTTCATTCATATCTTCCATATTCCATATAGTTCATCAATTGAATGATTTGTTCATTTTCATTCATAGTATATTCTCCCATAATTCTCACATGGTGACTATGGCATTGGCTGAATCCATTCCCTTTCCCTGACATCCCCACCAGGTAGAAGTCGTCGCGAAGTGCTCCAATCAGCGCTGGAAGGAACTCGCCGGCCGCCTGGGAATTCCGGTTCAGCTGCGGCTTGGCTCCCTCCAAAGCACCGAAGAGTGTATTTTTAATGAGAATATAATGGTATTTCACCCACAAATATGGGGGTTATAACCAACCACACTGGGAAAACAATGGAGTACAAATCAAACATAATGTTAGTAATGCAATAGGATCACCATCCCAACAATTTTCGATTTTGATGGCTGGGATGCTGTAAACCATCAATCCATATGGGTGGTCTATGACATTGCTTTACAACCATTAGTTCATTCTAATTTCGCATGACTATTTTGCATGACTGTTCTTCCCATGTGTTGGTTGATAACCCGCCACTTTCACATGCTTAATTATACTCCCCTTTCATTGGTACATCTCCACAAATATTGGTTTCAGCTACCATCCCGATTTGTTAGTTCCTTAAGATTAGTAGGGATTCCCAGTTCGTGGATTGTGATAACAGTGATAATCCCCAATATATTGGGTAGTACAACCGAACTACTCATCAATCAACAGCTGTGTCTTGAATACTGCGCATCATGGTACCCTCTGGTAAACTAACATAGCCACTGAAAATGGCCATTTATAGTTGATTTTCCCATAAAAAAATGGTGATTTTCCATAGTTCTGTAAACATTTACCAGAGGGTACAAACTAACTTCGCCACCATAAATCAACTTTCGAAAATCCCTATTCTTCCCCCATGGTTTCTTGGTGAATCCCCATTTTCCGGTGGTTTTTCCCATGGTTCCGTGGCTCATTTTGTTGGGCCCACCACCGGCCTCGCCCAGCTTGGCCATGGCTTCGGCCGCAGCAAGACGCACCTGCCAGTGCCCATCCAGCAGGCCCTGGCGGCGCTGCGACTGGGGTACTGGTCATGGGATTGAACCGGCAACCATAGCATAGCTTAAAGCCTAGATGGGAGAACTTGTACTCCATCAATGGAATCAATGGGATTTATAATGATTTATGGGGATTTGATGGTGATGAATGGGGATTTGATGGTGATGAATGGGGATTTGATGGTGATGAATGGGGATTTAACCGACAAGAATGGGGATACAGTAGTAATTAATGGGAAATTTCCCTCCAGTAAACTAACAGTTTGCTATGGAAGACATGCAGCTACCATTTAGTTTGATGATTTACCTAAAATCGTGAATTTCCATAGCAAACTGTTTGCCTATTGGATGATCCAAATGGTTTGGAGGTGGGGGATGATGATAGCGATTGGATTGGTACTTTGGAATGGGAATTATTTGATTGCTTTTTCTTGCTGGTGCTTAGCAGGGAATGAAGGAATGAATGGGAATGGGATGATTATTAATGGTTTATAATAGGTCATTCCCTCATTCCCTACTAAGCACCAGTAAGTTTTGTTTGGGGGGAGGACATTCGGACGAGTTTTTCGGGGGGTCAGGGAGTCTTTGGATGCTCTGGAGTGTGTCAAGGGGTCATTGTTGGAGTTTAAGGTCTGTGTCAAACCCTGGGAACCCTGGTCTTGCACACCACTTCATCGCCAGCATAGCTGGATGATAATCATGTTCCCCATTTAAATAGCTACAAATTGAGATATCTCCCCATTTTCAGACAGACCCAAGAACAACAACCGTGTTGGTGATATTTAAGATACTGTAACTCCCACCATACAAATGTGGTGCTCTTGAAAATCCCATCATGCCTATATAATATATATATATATGTATATGTATATGTATATGTATATGTATATGTATATGTATATGTATATGTATATATGCATAACCAATAGGGTGATTAACAACCAGAACTATTCTTGTTGGTTCAATCTTAACCACATACATAAATTTTGATTAAACCCTATGGTTGCATAGACGCACCACTATTTGATGGATTTTGATGATTCTATAATATCCACATGTTTGTTGGTGAAATCCCACGAAATCCCAATTTGTGTGGGTCAAAACCTCTCAGATTCACATTTTTGTTGCTGAAATCCCCATTTGGGGGTTTCCTAAAATGGGGGTACCCTAAAATGGATGGTTTATAATGGAAAATCCCAATCTAAAATGGATGATTTGGGGGTACCCCTATCTTAGGAAACCTCCATTTCTATATTCTTATCCCCATGGTTCCTTGACTCAGCCCATTTCCGCCGCACCTGCGCCACCGCTTTGGCACTGCCAGTGGCACCCATGGCACCCAGTGCCATGATGGCTGCACCTCGGTCGAGGACGGAAATTCGCATTCAACCACCAGAAAGTGAGATGTATGAGGATTTAACCACCCAAAAACTTGTGATTTTTCTGAAACTGCGATTCATGAGGAGTTTAGTTTAACAACCATTTTTAAATAGATGATTATGTTATAAACCACTTACTAAGCCTATTCTGTGCAAATGTGAAGAATCCACAAATCGGAAAGAAACAATCGTTAAAAGGGCTGGTTTCCCTTTCTTTTTTGAATCATCATACATGGAGGTTGAGTAGGAACTCGGTGGAATATCAGCCAGTTTACAAGCCAAATATACATGGGATACCCTCTGGTAAACTACCATAGCTATTGAAAATGGCCATTTATAGTGGATTTTCCCATTGAAAATGATGATTTTCCATAGTTATGTTAGTTTACCAGAGGGTATCATGGGATTCTCAGGGTTTATCAACCACAAACTAGCAGACTTTGCGTGGCTCCCCGTCACTTGGAGGACCAACCCACGGTAGGATGATCCTCCGAGTGCGGAGGGGAGCGACAATTCACAACGGGTTGGTGAACATAACTAGCTTAACTAAGGCCTATGGTGATGATAATCATAGTTATAGATAGCTGTAGTGGGTTGATAAACCAACTTATATCCATTGATACCATGGAAATCTCCATGTTTGAACCATGTCTATACATAGTTTCCCCATATGGGTATGGATCAAAAGTAGGTATCCCTCAAATTGGTCGAGACTAAAAAGCTTCAAAGAATCTGCGGTCCCCTGGAACTTAAGATTCGACCCATACATCCCATACCCATATCTTCCCGTGATTACCCTCTGGTAAACTAACACTTTGCTATTGAAAATGGCCATAGAAATAGTTGATTTTCCCATGAAAAATCGTGATTTTCCATAGTGATGTAAACCTTTAGCAGAGGGTAACTGAGCCACGAACAAAATGCCGCTTGGTTATAGGAGGAAATGATACTGCTCGAGTTCTTAAAGGTATGACCTAATCTATGGATATGGATACCTATGGTAGGGAAACCTATCAACCAACTAGTATAGTGAGATGGGAAAACGGGGTGCCCTTCGGTAGTCAAACATGGCTAGCTGGGAAACCCCCGAACTAAATGGGGGGGATTTTCCAGCTAGTAACGTTTCATTGCCGGATGGTATTTTGGTATCAGTTGGAGGGTATATCCCCGATAGTTATACCCCATGGTAAACCTCTATTGAGTATGGTTTATTATTGGGTTTACTACCTCAACAAGATGGGAAACCCACTTGTTCTTTCACTATGTCTAGTAAAGCCATACCATAGTTTAATGTTTCCCTATCCATACCATAGGTTGAGCCTCAACCAACGATTATTAAAACCTCTGGATAATAATAGTTGAGGCTCAACCAACCATTATTCACGTGGTGAACCAAATAAAAACCCATCCCAAAAATCACCAGAAATGGTATGAAGCATCCCTAAATGGTAGGTTTATGGCATTGGGTTTACCAGGCACATTATAACCTACGGATAGGGGTATCCTCTGGTAAACTAACATAGCTATGGAAAATCACCAATTTATAGTTAGGTAAATCAACTATACATGACCATTTTCAATAAAAAACGGTTAGTCATTACCAAAGGCTAGTTTCTTCGTAACTGGCGAATGAAATAAATAGTAGTTCTTCATACCTGTTGAATGTGCAATCAACCATAGGTTGTTTTCATTCATTGTATCCATTTTTGTTGGTTGAATTCCCATGAATCATCATAAAATCCATGAAATCCCATAGTTTATAGTATGAATGGTTGATTATATTATACAAATTGATGGCTCAAGTAATACTTACTTAACAATAGTATATTTTATCCATTTCATCCAACCAACTTGGTTAAATCCCATGATACCCTCTGGCAAACGTTTACATAACTATGGAAAATCACCGTGTTTCATGGGAAAATCAACTATTTCTATGGCCATGTTCAATAGCAAACTGTTAGTTTACCAGAGGGTAAATCCCATTAAAATCACTATAAAATCCCATTAAAACCACTATAAAATCCCATTAAGTCATCATTTTCCTATGGTTTTCCCACGGTTTTCCCACGATTTTCCAATCGGTTGATGGCTCAACTGCCCCCCCTGGGCGCCCCTTGCAACGTGGCATGGCCATCTCCGCGGGGACCCGCTGCCCCGCGCTGCTGAGCTGCGGCTTGGGCGCCTCCTACGGAACCCACGAGAAGAACGGGGAGAACCGGCATGGCTCAGCCAGGAAAAATCCTGAGTTCACCATGAAAAATCCTGAAAAACCATGAGATTCCACCAGCAAAAATATGGTGGAAAGTCCGCAAAAATCTGAAAGAGAAGTGGGATTTCATCAGCGAGAACTGTGAAAAATGAGGTTGTTCATCATCAAACATGCTGGGCGTCTGATTTGACCAATGAAAAATGATTTGGGGTGATATGGGTTAGTGATCAGTGGTGCATACATATGTATGTATGTATGTATGTATGTATGTATGTATGTATGTATGTATGTATGTATGTATGTATATATATATATATGATATATGTATATATATATATGTATATATATATATGATATATGTATATATATATGTATATATATATATATGTATATATGATATGTATATATATATATGTATGTATATATATATATGTATGTATATATATATATATGCATATGCATATCCATCAACAAGGGAAATAGGATTTTCGTGTATTCTATCCAGAAATATCCCACGATATCCCAATGATATCCTCATTGTTGTTGGTATTACATCAAATAGAAAATCCAATGAAACCATATACAAGCCAGTCTTGAGATATTCCCAGACCCAAAATAATGACACGGATGTTCTAATATGGCTATAGGTCAACACCCTGGTACCCTGGTGAACATCAACAACATAAGTGGTAAACGGATGTTCACCCCAGCAAATTTGGTGTCATAGTCTCATAGTTGTTAACCCATCCCAATGTGTTTCCTAGAACATTGATAAATTGATAAATTAGTTACATTAAATTACTGTATCACTTCACTGAACGAAGACACCCTTGATGGTTACAATCACTCCTCATATCCAGTTATATCCTGCTATATCCAGTCAAAATTCGCATAATCCACTTAAAATCTCATGAACATCCCAAAAAAACATCCCGTAAACCTCGAACTTCCCATGGTTTTTCTTTAGTTCCCCCGGAAGTTCTCCACTGAAAAGAGGCCCAGTGGTCCTCCATGTCACTGACCAAGGTGGCCACCAACTCGGCACTGAGCTTCGCCTCGCTGCCCATCTGCGCCAAGGCCACGCAGCAGGCCTTGTGGCTCGGGTGGCGAGGGACGTCGTTGGGAAGCGGTTGGGAAGCGTTCCGGGGGTCGATTGCTGGATGTATAGCATATATCATATCATATCATATCATATCATATCATATCATATCATATCATATCATATATATATATATAGATATATAGTTAAATATCTATATTCATATTAACTCATATAGTACAAACATAGTTATTCCTTACTTGATGTTATTTATAGTTACTTAGTATGGATAGTAGGATATGCAGATGTATAGTTAAAATCACTAGATATTAATTTCACATCATGCATTATATCACTATTTCACAATTTGTTACTTGTGTATGTTAAGTATCATGTGATTCATCATTGAATGAACACGGATATCATTGAATGAACAGGGATTCAAGTGAGCAAGATTTGAAGTTTGCTCTGCAAGAAAAAGATACACCAAACGTTGGGACGAAAACAGAAAAAAGGCCGTTCCGCAGTTCTGGATACAAATTGCCCTCTGGTAAACTAACAGTCAGCTGTTGAAAATGGCCATAGAAATAGTGGATGTTTCCATTAAACATGGTGATTTTCCATAGTTATGTTGGTTTACCAGAGGGTACTCAAACTGATGTAGGTTTGTCTGAAAATGGGGTGTACCCCGCAATATGGGAACATTGAATAGCGGAACTCTACAACAAATCAACCATCGGACTTGGGGACTTGGGGATACCCTCTTTTCATACAAACGGATAGTACAACATGAATATCTTACAAACGGAAAGCATGACATCTCAGGAAATGTATGGATATGGCATAAGATAACCAGTAACCAGCAAAGTGATGGAAATTTCCTCATGTTCGGCGGTTTGATTTTTCTCTCCGTCTTTCAACAGATGTTGCAGCCCATGTTGGTGACGACTTTCAGAGCGGACACTCAACTAAAATATCACTTTTTGGTCCGCACCAGCCACACATCCACACAGACTCGACAGCCGTGGTCCAATCAACGAGCTGATCTGTGATCTGTTTGCTGGATCAACTTGCAAATGCCACCTCCAAGCACCCGACTTGCATCAAACCACACTTGGTCAAGTACCTCGAGCAGAACCACCAGAAATTGATGTTTTTACACCGCCAATCCTTCCAGCAAGGCTGGATTTCTTCCAATGACTTCACACCAAACGTCCAAACGCTGTCCCACATGTCGCGTATTTTGCCCTCGCGGGGCACGTTTTTCAAAGAACGAAGTGATGCAGTTCCCATATGCAGATGGGGTCAGATCTTCGTGAGACTCACGAAGATCTGCACACACCCACCTTGGAAGAACGTGCCCCCATCGTGCAGCCACTGATCAGTAGCCCCAGATCCAACTCGACTTCTGGTCGTGGCATGTCCTCTTCCTCTACCAGCCATGGCACTGAAAAAGGCCACGGCGCTCAAGTCGCGGATCATGGCCGGTCATGAAGGTCATGGCCGGCAGGAAGTACTGCATCGCCCTTGAGCAATGAAACGTCGCGTGCCCACATCAAGGAGCCAGGAAAAATAGCCCATAATGCAGTTTCCCATCTCATGAAATACTGGTTTGTTGATAATGTATCCTGGACAAGTTCACAATCCCCAATAAACCAGGTGCGAAAAAAAAAAAAAAAAAAAACAGGCCACCATGTCATTGTGAATCAACCAGGGAAGCTTTAACGCCTCGAAGGACAATCATCAACAAACTTCCATGGAAAGGTATCTGAAAGCTTGTCAGCCATCATTATTTTGAAGAAATAGAATGAAGTACATGTTTATCTTATCACATACATACATGTGTGTCTTGTTCTAGTCTATTCTGCTCATTCACCTCTTTGTTGTTTGGCCATCAAATGTTTCAGAAAAACCTCCCAGCCCTGACTGGTTGAAGATTCCTGACCATTGAAATGTCCAAAGATTGTAGGGGACACCAAAACTGACAGAAAAAACGTCCGTTTGGCAGCCACTTGTTCGTCTTTCCAGGGACTCTGATAGCCCCTTGCTACTTGGTGGTTTCAATCGATGCCAAAATCATTCGTTAATTAGAATCAGCAGCCCAAAAACCGGGTGGAAAATTCTACAATATACAAGAAATATCATGTAACCCAAATATTGAGGGAACTTTTTACATTATAACTATGATAGATGATATAAGATGATATGCAACTCCAGTTACTACTTCGCAGTTACATTAATTGATCTTGGATACCATGCAAAAAATGTTGTTCCATTATTGTGCATCAAACAACTCTTGAACGTTGAAACTACCCTTCACCTGTCCAGTTCCCCATCTACTTGATGGTCAATTCACCTCATTATATTTTGTCGCTTCAATTCCAATTCTAGTTTCAGTGGCCAAATCTCAGTGCTAGATGATTAAGTCCCAAATTCTGTCCAATAAAACCCGATGTGAACACTGCTTAAATCCAAGTCTCGGTTGCTTCAACTTGCCTAAATCCCACTTTTTGTTGCTTAGACACCCACTTTGAATGATGAATCCAACATACTCCAACCATGACCCAGAACCCTTCACCCGTGCCAAAAAACCGCTCGTTGGCCGACATCTGAGGATTTCAACATGGCCACGAGTTGGTCGATCTGCGCGGCAAGTCGGACATGGGGGGTATAAACTATGAACAAGACGATAATCAGAGGATTGACTATCAAACAAGTGTATTTTTTTGCAACAAAATGTAGATGTTTTACCCGCAAGAATGAGGATCGAACCGCCAAAAATCGGGATTCAGGCAACAAAATGTGAATTCAACCCGCAAAAATCGGAACTTGACCTGCAAAAATTTGGATTTGATTGGTTCGGAAACATTGTGTGGTTTGACTGTTTAACGCACAACAAAAATGAATCTATATAAACTAAACGAAAAAAACACGTATAACGTGTGTTCAGGAGGAAGCAGTGCTGGTGCGAAAGCCCAAGGGCTTACCTCATCCTCGCAATCCTCAGCATCCTCATCCTCATCCTCATCCTCATCCTCATCCTCCTCCTCCTCCTCCTCCTCATCCTCCTCCTCCTCCTCGTCCTCCTCATCCTCATCCTCCTCGTCCTTGTCATCATCATCATCATCATCATCATCATCATCATCATCATCATCATCACCATCATCCATCATCGTCATCATCATCATCATCATCATCATCATCATCCTCATCGTCATCGTCATCGTCATGGTCATGGTCATGGTCATGGTCATCGTCATCATCATCATCATCATCGTCATCATCATCATCATCATCATCATCATCATCATCATCATCATCATCATCACCATCACCATCATCATCATCGCCATCATCGCCATCATCGCCATCATCGCCATCATCATCAACACCGTCATCATCATCATCATCATCATCATCATCATCATCATCATCATCATCATCATCACCAACATCATCATCAACACCGTCATCGTCATCATCATCATCATCATCATCATCATCATCATCATCATCATCATCATCATCATCATTAGAACCACCGCCATTAATTACAATCAAATGGACAATCAGCGTATGAAAAATTGCCGTTTTGGGAATTAAATCTCCGGTTTTTACAGTTACATCCACATTTTTGCCAGTGAATTTCAAATTTTCGGTCGCTAAATCCCAATGATGCTTATCTTAATCCCCATCGCTTTAAAACTAAGCCTCAGATGTTGATATTAGAGAACCACATGAGCCATGGAAAAATACCCCTTTCCATCTCATGAAACACGAGTTGGTTGAAGACGGTTTCTCCACGATGTGGGAGTTCATGATCCCGAACCAGCGCAGCTAGAGTCCTTTACAATAACCAATCACCAGCTCATCATGTTGCTATAACCCCACACAATATAACTATTACCCTCTGGTAATTAAACGTAGCTATTGAAAATGGCCGTTTATTCTGGATTTTCCCATTTAAAACTGTGATTTCCCATAGTGATGTAAACGTTTACCAGAGGGTAAGATATTCTCACACGGTTGGTATGACCTGAACATACCCATTTCATTTTGTTAGAAAACCGAAGCCAAACCCACCATTTTCATGTGGTAAAGCCCATTGGCACCGTCTCTTTGGAAGCCGCGACCGTCTCTGCCATGCCGCCCAGGGCCAAGGCCGCAGCATAGCCTCGGTCCGCAGCGGGGGTTGACCATCAAAAATGGCGATTTCACCAGCAAAAATTGCGATTTTTGACCAGGAAAAAGGGGGGATTTAACCATATTGAAGCAAGAAACATCAGGATTCGGCCGGACCAAAAATTGAGAATCATTCAACACAACTTGGGATTCAGACAAGTTTTTTTGAGGGGATTTCACCAGCAAACATGTGCGGCGGGCTTGGGGGTAAGCAATCTTTAGATCCGAATCATGGTTTTAAGAGCTGGTTTGGTGTGTAGCAAAACATGTTGGGGGTCCATCTTACAATGTCACTGTCCGTTCATAAACTGCTGCTTTGTGGTCGTTGGTTTGAATCAGAATGAGAATATGATTCAGTCAATTGGGGATCATCATCCCAAGTAGAGCTGAAGCTGAAGCTTAAAATATTGAAACCACTATCCAAGAAATGTTGAGAGATTCCAGCACAGAGGGATCACATCTTTGGCGTATGGTTTCGTTACCCCCAAACGGTTTTGTTAATGTGTATGTAAATGAATGGTATCTGGTTTATCATTGGATCTACCGTTTTAACTAACTTATATCGAACATGTTGTCCAGGAAAACGGTTTATGAATGGAGACAACTGGTTTTCTTCACTGCTAGGTTTGATTACCAATCAATAAGTATCCCGTGAGCCCCTTTGTTTAGCATTGGATCTATTCATTTTGGGGGCCCATATGGGGCGTGTCTAATATTGGGGACATTACATTATCTCCCATGACAAACGTATATTTTAGCCAACCCGAAATTCAAATCTGTCACCCTCCAATCCTTTCACATGGTCGGCTGGACAATCTCAACTTTGAATGGGAAAATATGGGATAATCATTGAACTAAATTGGTGATTTTCCACCAAATTGGTTAAATTACTCAGTGTTATTTATTGGGGAGATCCAACCAAAATTGGGTGAATATGTCCCTAAATATTCCAAACCGATGTTTGGGTTGCTGCTTGGGTGCGTCTGCTGCAACACAATCTCGTTCGTACTTTTCTTTGAAAGTTCTTTGATTTGATACATTCTTTAGCTCTTGGGTTGTCTAAAAAAACTACAAAGACCTCAAAGTACAGAGGTTATCTATGAAAGATTTCCTCATAATCGGAGGGCAAACCTGCAAGGTGGGGACCCCAAACCATAGAGAAGTTGGTTTGTAACTAGCTTAAACGATTAGGCTCATGGTAAATATATCATGATCTATCTATATAAACATATATATATATATATTATATATATATACTGGGTTTCTTAAACTAACAACCGCAAGCGAGGGGGGCAGCAGCCCATTTCTAGACAAAGCCAAAGCATATTGATCTCCGTGATCCCCATTGGTGAAACCCCATAAAATCCCATGGCAATTTGCCCATGACATACCCTCTGGTAAACTAACAGTTTGCTATTGAAAATGGCCATAGAAATAGTTGATTTTCCCATGAAACATGGTGATTTTCCATAGTTATGTTAATTTACCAGAGGATATCCCATGTAAATCCCAGTTTGTTTATCATCCCAATGGAATTTTAAATCCAGTCGTAAAATTGTACAAGCCAGGAATCGGGGGCTTTGAAATCGTTCCACCAATATTGCTAGCCAGTTACAATCCGTGGGATGATCCTTTTTGAACAATGCCCCAGGTGCCAGGTACCCCAGGTGCCAGGTACCCCAGGTACTTCCGAGTTTTTTTGGGATAAACCCAAGTTAATTCACCAGGGTTGTGAACTGCTAACTGGGAGGCTCCTCCAATTGAGAAGTCAAAACCCGCAACGTCCCTCCCTTGATGCTGGCTGGTTCATAATATTTCCTCGTTCATGGATTGTGATCATCCCCCACGTCCTCCCCAGTATATTGATCAACAAGCGCTTTGAACGCTGCTCAAGTACATCCTTGAGCAAGTCACAAAAGAAGAAATCCGGAAGGTTGCTCAAGTATGGCAACCCGCAAAAAGATCCCAAAAAAACACTCTAAAAACACTACTAAGATAAATGTACAGTATATCTACTATCTATAGAGGATTTTCCTGTGTTTCTTTGGGGGCTTCGCTGTTGCCACCGCCCTGCTTAGCTGGTGGCGAATGCTGACATCCGCATCTGCCAGCCGCTGGGTCACCTGCGGCAGCAACTTCGCCGGGGCCTGGCCGAAGAATGGACGAAGCATGGGGATTTTCACCTGAAAAAATGGTGGAAAATGGTGATGGACGCCAGAAAAATGAGGGATTTCAGCATCAAAAATTATGACAAAAATTGTGGATTTGACGATCAAAAAAGTGGATCTAAGCAGCCAGAAAAGTTTGATTTTAGGATCACTTGGTGGGTTTCAGTCCAGAAAAAAAAAGGATCTGAGCCACCAAAAATGGTGAATCACACTAAGACTGGGTGAGTTTTAAGGGGAAATGGCAGGAACCCCCTCTTTACATTATGAAATTCGGATTGAGTCAAAGTTTGAAATTGGAAAACGGAAAATGGGCACAGGGATTAGAGCAACCAAAATTTTGGTCTTAATCAACAACAGAAATGGTGCTTAATTCAATAGAAGTGAGGCTCTGGCTAAGTAAAATGAACAGAAAGATTGAGCTAAGCCACCAAAGACGGCTGTAACCAATCCAAACACTTCTGTGACACAGCGCCCCCCAAAAGACATGTTCGTTTGTCTGAAAATAGGATACCCCATTCCATCCTCTGCTCAATCACAATTGTCCCTATTAAAAATTGCCCTTTAAGAGAACACTCCATTTCTAGACAAAGCCAAACTCATATTCCTGGTTTTGTATGTACGTGCATAATGTATTAATGTGTATATATATATATATATATCCCAAGTATACATATGTATATGTTTCATCGCATACTATCGCATTATATCTCGTCAATCCTCACTGTCCTCTTGTGGTTCATGGTGAAATCCTGTATAAAACCCATCAAAATCATCCAAAATCGATCAGTACCCAGAAGAACACCTCTGTGCTTGGCGACGACTGGACCCACCTTGGGGCCCAGGAAAGCCATGGCTTTCAAGGCAGAATAAGCCAAGCGAGGTGTCGCAAGCCTGGGCCACTGGGCCATGCCACTTGGACGCCGGCCATGCAGCTGAGAAATCCCCGAGAAATACAGGACAACTGGTGGATTTTTATTTGCCAAGTTTGATTACCAGAGGGTAGCCATCAACAATAGGGACTGATAATGAGGAAAGTCCAGGTGGAATATACCATTGTAGCTGGCTTAGATCGGCCATTCTTAGTCAGTCAACTGCTTAGTAAGCATGTCACTTATAAGCCATGAAATATATATATATATAGGATTACACCAGCTAACCATGACCCAGGGATCCCCCAAGGGATCATCGACACACGATAGGAATGATGGCGGATACTGTAGAGGTTCCAGAACTATGTGCGGGTCAGAAATTCAACCTTTGGTGTACCCTCCAGTAAACTAACGTAGCTATGGAAAATCACCATTGTTTATGGGAAAATCAACTATAAATGGCTATTTTCACTAGCTATGTTAGTTTACCAGAGGGTAGCTTCGCCTCTTTTCACACCTTTCAAATTGACCATTTCTGACCTGAATCTGATTCGCCATAGCCATCTGAGTGTGGGTCCCCCAAAGTTTCGAACCCACATGTTTGGTTGTAGCAACCCCAAAAAAAAGGATGCAGAAAAATCCACTCCAATCCTATAAAATAGTGGTAAATTTACAGTAAATTACAGTAACATGTTCTGCATCTTTGTAGATTTTGTAGTGCCTGCTATATCAATCCCATTTCTGGCAAAAAAAATATATACATAAATCTTCATTGATTTTGGCTTACCATAACCCCCATAGGTTGGAACCCAAATGTTTGGTTGCATCCCCCCCACATTGCACGGCCAGCCAAGGCACATCTCGCCCAGTTTCTGTTCTCTAAAGTCCTCTGGGAAGCAACTCTCCTGGAGCAGATTCAAAGATCAAGCATTAGGAAGGAGGAATCAATATTCATATTCAACGTTAGATACATAATACCATACATAATATTGTTCAACTCATTGAATATTCAAGATTAGATCATGATCGGTTATAGTCAGTACTGATGACCATGATAGTGGAATATGTAATCAGGTAATAGTCAGTCAGTCTATTGAAAAAAACTCACAACAAGAATACTCATTGGAAAATCCATAGCTGCTCTTACTGAAATCCTGCCACAAATTGGGATGTTCAATCTCCCCCTGTGTCACCAAACACCTCCAAGGAGATTTGGATTGGTTCTGGGGGTTCAAATACCTTCGATAGGGAGGTGTTTGGAAGCCTAGGGTAGTTCCCATGCGTTACTTTGGAAATCATAGTGTTTTAGATATATATATATATATCCCACTATATCCCATCGCTGAATCGAAATTATCCCTATCAAAAAGTAATTCCCATGATAGGCCCTATTTAACCCCATCAATCTTATTCACATGGGTCAATATTACATGAATATCCTCGACCTTAAATATGCATCAAGAGGTCGGGAAATTCGTAGATCCTCCTCATTTGAATAGGAGATATGGATACCCATAGCTCAGCTCACCGCTCCCTCCGTTCACCACCCGATAGATATACTAATATACTCTCTGGCTGAATTACAATCATGCACCAACCTGAAGATAACTGAACCTTGCGGCCACTTTGGGATGATTCCCCTGACAATTCCCATCATTCCAGTGAAGGAAAGCGACGTGAGGTCGTGATCAAATTCATCCAGATTGATAGATGGTGTTTCCCTCTATGATCCCGTTAACCCAGCATTTTTCCTTGTTAACATCTCATTTTCCATGGATAAATCCATGAAAATAAGCATTCTCAACTGGTCCTACCATGACTTACCATGGATTTTCCCATGGATTTTCCCATGGATTTTCCCATGGATTTTCCCATGGATTTTCCCATGGTCTTCCCACGATTCTGCCATTTTTCCAAGCCACCAACGCCCCCAACGCTGAGTTCCGCACCGCTTCACGCGTCAGCGCGCTCAGCTGCGCCAGAACCTCTACCAAAGCGCCCATGACTTCGGGCACCTCGAGAGGTTGCGGAGTTTTCAGGGAGGATTCAGCAGGGTGAAGCATTCATGCCTTCGGTGGTGCCCATTCGTTCGTGAACGCTAAGTTGGTTTGAACATAACTCCAACAACGTTTGGGTTAATAGTAGATTAATATCGAACTAGTTATTATGGTTTATCAACCAACTTTTGACTGGGGCACCACATTGTGGTTTTCAGAGTCATGATTTTCCCATGGTATTTGTCAACAGGCAACATGTTCCATTCTAATGTGAACACCATTTGTCAACGGTTCGAATCCTCTGGTAACACGGTTGATTTCTGATGCTATCTGATGCTATTTGATCAGGTTTTGACATGGATTGTAGTTGAAACCGTGCATGGTATTGGAATGTATTGGATGATTCTTGATGGCGTTTTGCCATGGTGTTTGATGGTGTTTTCATCAGGCGCCTGGAGTTTCAAAAACACTGTGAAACCATGGATGGCATGATCAACACCTGCCAAAAAAACATCAAAACAGATGGGATTTGCAGCGACCACGTACTTTTTTCACTTTTTTTCTCCATCTTTCACGAGTTATGTGTATGAAAGGTGTATATTCATACATGGTTCAGTCCAAAAAAGAGTGGATACTCCAGCATGGCATTTTTTACGGAGAAAATGATCGTCTAAACATGACGAAACCATGCCATAGAATTTTGGGGTACCCTTTTTTCAGACAAACCCAAATAAAATATCGTAAGTTATATACTGCTTATAAACCACCTACGATTCATGATGCCCATCCAGTCCAACGAGGGTGATAGCTCAGAAACAGGATACCAAGGGCCCGCAAAACTTGTCATACTTTTGTACTTACTTACCCATCCAAATCCAAAAACAGCTGTTCATATAGGATTTTCGGATTTGGAGATCAGTATGGGCCTGTTTTAAAACCGCGAATGGGAAAATATGGGAAAATGATCATCAACCACTGGACTTAGAGGCACCCTGGTTGAAGAGAAACCTATATTTGTTTCAAAAACTGATGATTTAGCCTAAGATCTTGTTGATCAACCCCCCACTTTTTAGTAACTTCAGGAACTGGGTATGCCCCCAACACCCCAGATGCTAAAGGAGAAAATTGGCTGAATGACCCTTTTGTGGCCGCTTCTTGATGGTTCAGTCCATATTCTTCAGTAGTTCAACATCTCATTCTTGTCGCTTCAATCACCGTTTCTGCTGGTGATTCTCCATGGCCACCAAGCCCCACAGCCCCCATCACCCAGGCGCCACCTGCTCGGTCTGTAGCAGGTCGTGCAGCTGCAACGCTTGTCGCGTGGCTTTCAGCTCCGCCAGCGTTCCTCGGGTGCCGGGAGAATTGTGCCGGGTTCCGAGAACTTATGGCGGGTCTTAAGAGAGAAAAAAACGTGAAAAATTGAGATTTCACTGAATGAACTGCAATCAAAGATTATGAAAAAGGTGGAATTCACCTACAAAGATTTGGATTTGACCCGCAGAAATGGGAGTGTCACCAACAGAAATGCAGGATTTCACCAGCAAAAAAATTGGATTCAAGCTGACCTATTGCGACAAAGATCTGTCGTTTGATCTGTCGTTTTGTTTTATTTTCAGGCGCCAAAAATGTTGTCAGCTGCCTGTGTCATGCTGTACAGGTCTCTGGGCATATCCCCTCAATGACTTTGCGAACATCAGTGGGGGTAGCCATTCTCCCAGCCGGTGGATCCCAAATTTGGCGCCCCAGTGCGTTGGCGAACTAGAACTCCAATAAGTCACTAGGCTTTCTGGTAGATATATATGAGATAGGACTAGTTTGCTATGGTTCATAAACCAAGGTTCCATCACTGGAGAGGCACAATCACCATGTAATCACCATGTAATCACCATCAAATCACCATTAAATCACTATTCACTATTAATCACTATTAAATCACTATGAATCGCTAATAAATCACCCTTAATCACTTAATCACCCTGAATCACTAATAATCACCCGTAATCACTATTAATCACCATCCTACTTCACCATTAATTCATCATATAAATCATCAGTAACTCTACTGTTAACCAGTCTTAAACCATTCTTAAACCAACGTTCACCAGGACACCCACCAAGCAGATCAAAACAACGAGCGTCTCAAAGCTGCACAGCGCACCGGCACGCTGCGGCCGGCCAGGCATTGGGCCACCTGGCGAACCTGGGAGGAGCGATCCGTGGAGCAGTCCGGAAGGGGGGAGAATAAGAATGGCTAATAATAGTGAATAATGGTGAATAGCAGTGGTTAATAGCAGTGATTAGTAGTGATCAATTGTGATTAATGGTGACTTAATAGTGATCAAGTGTGATTAATGGTGACTTAATAGTGATCAATTGTGATACAAGAATAAGGGAAGGAAGGAAAGGAAGAAAAGAAAGGAAGAAAGAAATAGATATGAGCAGATTTGTTTTAGACATATCATATATTCAGATCTATCTATAGATATACGATTGAGGGCTAGATATGTCATATATTGACATTTCATCGCGTCTCCCAGAGGGCGCCCTGTGGCCATGTAGCAGTCCCAGGTTACCCAACTAAAACACGGGAACCCCAAACCACTTCCAACGCCCTGAAAATGAACCCCTGCACCACGGGGAGCCTACCAACCAAGATGCGGAAGAAAGAATCAATCTCTGGAGAATTTCGGACTTGGGCACCCCTGACATTGGATCATTGATGCTCAAAATATCAGGAACAATGACCAAACTCTGCGGTACCCTGGGCCAAAATGGTGATTTCATCATAGCTATGGAAAACCACCACTTGTGAGAAGTAAAACATCTACCCTCTGTTTATTTAAGGTAGCTATGGAAAATGGCTCATTTATACATGATTTTCCCATTAAAACCTCCATTTATAGGTGATTTTCCATAGCTATGGGCTATACATCTACACCCAACTGAATCCTTCCAGAGCCCAGGCACCACCAGCGCCTTTCGCGTGGGCTGGATGTTTGAGCCTCGGGAAACTTGGAAAATCGAGACATGTTCATATTGGAACCTCATCCAGCTACCGTATGCATCTGATACTTGTGGGAAAACCAATCATATGTAATTATACATATCATATATATAAAATACATATGTATATATATATACATATGTATATATATATATATGTATACATATATATAGAGATGTATACATATATATATGTATATATATATATATGTGTATATATATATATGTATATATATATACATATATATATACATATATATATATATACATATATATATATGTATACATATATATATACATATATATATATATATGTATATATATATATATATATGTATATATATATATATATACATATGTATTTGTGTATGCTGTATAAGTGTGTGAACTGCATACGGGTATGTGCATACGGATGTCAACCCACGAACCTGCCTGAAAATCGCTGTTAAATTTGTCTGTGACACAAAAGATGGTAAGAAAAGTTATGAAATGGGTTTGTCATGTTTGTCTGAAAATAGGGGATCTCCCCAAATGGCAATTTTAATAGGGAAGATGATGACAATCCATTGGTATTGGGGGTACTCTATTTTCATACTAACCCAAATGTTCAGTTCATCTTCTCTTGTGATTGCTATTCTTTTTCGGGACACTGCAGGACTAAAAATCGACCTGCCAGGAATTCAAGCGGCTTCCTTGGTGCTCCCCATGCTTGGTAAACATGTTCCGGTTCAAGGTGCTCCCCATCAACATATGTTTGTCGGTGAAAACTGCCGAAAATCCTGGCCCAGCTGCTGGGATCCCAGACCCATCTTGCCCAAAGCATCCAGCGCCGCCAACACGCAGCCCTCATCCATCTGCAGCAAGTGCAGCAACGCCTTCCCGTGCCCGAGGCCGGAATCGCGAAGTTGGTGAACATCAGTCCAATAACGAACTTGGGTTTATGGATGTTTATGAGGGTTCTATCGAACTAGTTCATGAGGGGTATAAACCAAGTTATAACTGGGTGGTATACCCAATGTACTTAGAAATGAAACTATAGGCGGTGATAAGAAGTTAAATCAATCATCTTCGATCGTTCATTCCATTGGTTCCTGAGGGTACATCCCCAATTCATTTCTCAAAATGTCACATTTTTCATGGTGAAATCCACATCCAAACCAGGGCCCGACTTGGGGGTTCCTCTTAGAAGTGGAGAGAAAACTAGCTAAAAAAGTCATTCCAGGGTGAAAAATCCCAACTGATGAAGCTGAAATCACCATCAACGTCACCCCTGGCCTGCACCCCCAAATCCAGCATGTACAGGACATTACAGGACGATAGACGATTCTCCCATAGTTTCCCCATGTAAATCCCAATATTTTTCTTGCTTCAGTCACCAGTTTCCCAATTTTTCTATGGTTCCCATGGCTCACCCTCTGGTAAACTAACATAACTATGGAAAATCACCATGTTTAATAGGTAAATCACCTATAAATGGTAATGTTGGTAAAACAATAATAAACCATCCCCTAAATCACCATAAATAGGTGGTATATACCATTCCCAAATGGAAGGTTTATTATTGTTTTACCCACATTCACCATTTTCCCCACCTCCTCATAGCGCTGGCCGGAGACCTGCGCCACCGCCAGGGCTTGCGCCGCCAGCGCGGCCACGGAAGGGTCACGGTGCCTGGAGACGTGGAGATCGACCGGGAGACGTGGGACTTCAGATGAAAAAAGTGAGGATTTCATGGCATTTAAGCATCAAAAATTAGGGATTTAACATGAGTTAACCAACGAAAAATAGGAATTTAGTTGGTTCATGGCAATTGAGCATGAAAAATATGGATTTAACCAACGAAAAATGGGAATTGTGTGGCATTTACCCAAGCAACCATGGGGATAACCATGCAACAATGAATCCCCAAACCTCGTTTGTTGGGTTATTCATATTGTTGGATAATAAAGTCCCATAAATGGTTCATTTTGTTGGGCTATCATAGTGTTGAGCCATCCCACAAATGGCTGATTTCGCAAGAATTGTAGGCATCAAGAGGTATGCAGGTGGGATTATTTTTGTCCACCGTTGCAAGTTGGGAACTCAAAACATGGGGCCCAGGAGCCGTGACGAACCCAAAGAAATCAGCCATACCCCATGATTTACCAGTCACAAACCCAAAAAAATAGATACCAAGAATTATACCCTCTGGTGAACTAACATAGCTATTGAAAATGGCCATAGAAATAGTGAATTTTCCCATGAATAGCATGGTGATTTTCTATAGCTATGTTAGTTTACTAGTGGGTAAGCATAGTTTAAGCAATATCCAAACTTACAGAGGTGAACTCATCATGGTCCCAATCGGCACCTCAAGAGCCGTCCGATGCATTCAACGACCTCATCGCGGGGGAACAGTCAGAATGGTGGAATTGTCATTATTCAACCCATGCCATGGGCCAGTTACCCTCTTTTGAACTAATATAGCTGTTGAAAATGGCCATTTATAGTGGATTTTCCCATGAAGAATGCTGATTTTCAGTAGCTATGTTAGTTTACCAGAGGGTATATTGTAGGGGGTATGGTCATCCATCCTATGTCATGGGAATCGTGATACTGGGCATATGCATTCCTTGGATTGATGACCATCCCCTACGAGCAACTTCACCGAAGTTTTGACCACGGCACCTCTGTTGGTTCATATCAGCCCATTTCTGACTATATGCCCATCGTCCTCAATTGATTAAAGCTCAAGAAATGCCAATGTCCACATTTTTTTGGTGATCAATCTCCCATGTGGTGAGAATATCCTTCATGTACTGCTGATGATACAACACCACCACACCCAGCTTGGATGGTTGATACTTCCAACTGGCTAAATCCCCTTTTCCATGAAATATCCCGATAATATGCCCATTTGGTTCGATGATTTTCCATGATTTTCCTATATTCTCCCATTTAATATCACCAGTTTTACAGATGATTTGCCTATATCTTCCCCATATTCTCCCATGAAATGCCCATTTGTCTTGGTTCAGCACCATTTTCCCGTAGTTTTCTATGCTTTCCATGCTTTAGTCGCCATTTCTGTTAGTGAAATCACCATTTTCCCATGGCTTTTCCTATGGTCTCCTCCCCTACCCTCCCAAAATTTCAGCATCCAACGGCACCTGCAAGGATTCGATGGTGGCCTTCCCCGCCGAGCAGAGGTGCCGCAAGACCGGCACCACCTCCTCCTGGCGGGGAGTTCAACCATCCTATATCTATATGTGATGCACATACACATATAGATATCTACTATATTATACATGTATGTTTATGTATATATGTTTATGTATATATATATATACATATATATATATATTATGCATATTATATATGCATATATATATATATATTATGCATGTTATACATGCATATATATAGTTGTATATATAGGCTTGTCCTGGGTCTTGGAACTACCTACAACAAAGTGGGATGTTAACGTTCCTTGAACTTGCTGAAGCAGTTGATGCACACGCGGGGTNATAGGCTTGTCCTGGGTCTTGGAACTACCTACAACAAAGTGGGATGTTAACGTTCCTTGAACTTGCTGAAGCAGTTGATGCACACGCGGGGTGGGGGGGTGGGGTGGGATGTTAACGTTCCTTGAATTCATGCTACGCACACGCGGGGTGGGGGGGGGTGGGGTGGGGTGGGATGTTAGCGTTCCTTGAACTTGCAGAACAGATGATGATGATGATGATGATGATGATGATGATGATGATGATGATGATGATGATGATGATGATGAAGATGACGATGATGATGGTGTATGATGGTGTTGATTCTGAGAANTGATGAGAAAAATCCGCGACAAAATTTCGTCACGGAATCAACAGTTTAAACCGAGCTAATTCGAGTTTCGGTAGTTCCAAGAGCGGGGACGAGGCTATATATACTTATAATATATATATATATATATACACATATGTATATATATATATATACATATATATATATACATATATATATACATATATATATATACTATTCATATATACATACGTATATATATATATATATATATATTATATATATATGGGGAGTTCCTACAATGGGGGATCCCCAAAATGGATGGTTTGTCCTAATGGAAAATCCGAAAATAATACGGATGATTTAGGGGGGTTACCCCCCATGACTTGGGAAACTTCCATATATGTATATAGATAGAGTTTATAGTATGGTATAGTATAGTATAGTATAGTATAGTATAGGATAGGATAGGATAGGATAGTATATGTGTATAGTAGATATGTTCATCCCCAAGTTGCGAGCCTGATCAGCTTCCCCCCAGCTCCTTCTTGCCATTGTTCAATGCAACGGCGATCTTGTCGGGGTCAATACCTTGGCACTTCAGAAACAGAAGACCAAGTGCCACGTGCCGCCAACCTTCAGTGCCTTTCTGTACCCTCCGGTCATTTCGCCTTGGCTATGGTATAGATGTTACCATATTTTAGCATATTTTGGATCTAACATTGGTGTCTTTTTCCATAGCAAACTGTTGAATTGCCAGAGGGATCCAGAGAGAAAATGAAGAATTCTGCTAGAAATCCTCTGTATCGCAAAAGTCTTGGAACGGGGAAATTTTAGTATATTCTAGTATGGATGGTGACAAATCCTCTGTAGTCCAAAACGGCATCATGCAGTGCAGAAACATCCGCAGGGCCATCGAATATGGCAGACACCAGCACTGCATTGTGTGACAAACGCACGTGGATCCATTCATGAGTCTTCATGGCACGGCGAACCCCAATTTCGGATTCAACTTAAGGAATTTATGTCCCAAATGTACGAGGATTTGGGGTTTCCAGAACCTGTTCTTGTCCATCCCAAAGCCCAAAGCCTCTACGCAGCCAAGGGGCTATGTTTGCTAAAGACCGGCTTGCTTGCCTGTAACCGCAGGTTCACCTCAGTTTGCAGGACATCAAAATCCTGGAAGTTGAGTGGAATCCGATCAAGGCTATTGAGCGACGTCCTGCCAACAGCCAGACCACTGCAGTACCCTGGTGACATCAGTGATCCACCATTGGGGACCATCATGGCCATCTAAACTTCACAGCTCGAGTTGGCCGCCCACATGGCCAAAAGAGGATCTGGGTCAAAATTGAAACCCCATGGGACCACAGAGTTTAGGATTCATGTTTAGTCTTGACCATCTAATGATTGGGGTACCCAATGACTTGACCCAGATCCATACTGTCGCAATCTCCCAAAGAACATCAAGAAACACCATCCCAAACCGAAATTCATCAACCATGGCAAGCCCCTAAAATTGTGGTGCCCAGCCACCGCATTGCCCCGCTGTAGCGCCAGCTGGGTCATCACCTGGTGGGATTTTCCACAGCATGTTGTATGTTTACTGGAGGAAAAATACGGCATGTATAGAGAGATACAGTATCTTGAAATATGATGAAATATGACCAAATCTGCGCGTAGTAAATATATATATATATACACGTCTGTATTTTTAAATATATCATTCAGTCTCATTCCAAGATTCGATAGATCATAACATGAACAAAATCACAATTGTAACATGAAAAATAGCCCTATCAATTATACTGGTTGGTGGATAGGTATCCCCATTAGGATTGAGAATCCTCAATACACCAGATAGTAAAGCCATCTATTACAGCCAATCGTCAAAGGTATTTTTAGTGGCTCCCCATTATCTCGTTCGATATATCTACCATAAACCACGGCGATATGAATCTAAATTAAGTTTTTAACAAACCAACTGTTGCATCTATAATTAGATGTCGAATAGAGTTGTAACTTAATCAAATGCTCAATTTTAAGGAGTTGGATTGTAGTCAGATTACTTATAAACCAACTTATCTCATCAATCATTGGTTTTTCACCGGTCTTTGATGACCTACCGACCTACCCCTCATGCTACAGGCCGGATGGCTGCCGCTGCGGCCTCGTCTTGGACGACCCGGCGCTTCTCGGCTCATTCGAGCTGCACCGAGCCAAAAAACGCGGAAAAAGGCCACCAGTCATCATGGGGATATGATCAACAGTACTGGCTATGGCTCAAAATTATGCTACCAAAAATGGTCATGTTTAATGGTAAATTAACACAAAGTTAACCAATTCTAGGGTTGATAATTTTGAGCCATACCCAACTATTGAAAATGACCATTTATGGTTGATTTACCCATTAAAAGTGGCCATTCTCAATAGCTATTCATAGCTATGTTAGTTTACCACAGGGTATAGGGGATATAATGGGAATAACCATATGTTTAAGTAACTTCCGAATTCACTGAGATTCACCGACCCAACACATCCCTATGGCCCTTGTGCCACACGTCTGCCATGAAGGGTGCAGACTCTCCAGCACCTTTCACTTGGTCCTGTAATTTCAGAGGCCGATAGCTCAAAACTTGCTGAAAAATTGTGGGCAGCAATCCATCATTGGCACATGATGCATAGTTACTGAGTTGAAATGGAAGCAATCCCTCATGGGAAAACCACCAAAAATCATGGGAAAAGTTCGGATGGGGCTCTCCCAATTTTTGGTCGCAGCACCATTGACGCGCTGTCAAAGCGTGGTTGACCTGGTCGGAGCCAGTCATCCAAGCGGAGTGAAGCAGCGTTGCTATCCTTTCTCTTCTCCAAGGGGGTCCAAGTCACCGTAGCTATTTCAAGACTAAAGTGGTCGCATGACTTGGATGATTTGGGGGACCCCTATTCTAGGAAACCTCCATATGAGATTGTCATTCAACTCAAACAAGGTTTAACTTGGTGTAACTAGAAAACAAAAGGATTCAATGGGATTTAACCCCTGGTGCTTGGTAGGCAAGGGACCGCAATTCACAAACCTGAAAGAGAATTGCTAGCTTTGGATACTAAAGGCTTCTAGTTTTCTAGTGGTTCAATAACGGTAGTAACTTTGCGCAAACAAAGGTGATTTCCATGGGATTCAAATTCTCCTGATTTACAAACCACATTCGCAATCCTGGGGATGATCCTCGATACTCACCATCATTTACGGTGAGGTCATTTTGAGCTCCTCATGATTAGCCCGGAGATTGGTTCATGTCAAAAACATGCTGGGTTCGGTTTTGTAGCATGTAGATCCATTCGCGATCATTGTCCCATAGGGAAAATGAAAGTCAAATCAAATCACTGGATAGAACGGGGTGTTCCCCCTAAATTGTCAGACAACCCATGTTAAGTTTTAACCCGAGGACTCCTAATGGTGCAGCCCTTGAAAGGACAGGAGGAGGGATTCCTCCTTCTGCCAAATTGCCTGGAACTTCGATAGTCTGGTCCTGAGGTTCATGGTACAAGCATGTTCCTGCCTGCATATGGCGCTGGTTAGTAAATGTGAAAGTTTGTAGTGGAAGCATAGGTTTTTGAGATGTATATATATATATATATACATCACACACATACCTCTGGTAGTGGAACATCCACCATTTAGTTCGATGATGTTCCCATGAAAAACCTCCATTTAGTTCGGGGATTGTCCAGCTGGGCATGTTTGATCAGCAAAGCTACTCCAAACCTAGGATTGAAATCTGTTGTTTCTACTCATTCATTCATTCATTCAGCATTCCCAAAAAAAATCTGGGAGATTCCCAGTTCCATGCATCCAGATTTCGAGTGTCGGTCGGCCTATCTGCAAGGGTGCCCACCACTTCCTGCGTGCACACATGCCCCAACTGCTGGACCTTACCATGGTCAAAATTTGGGAGTTATCATGAGAGTAATCCCGAAAAAGATATCAAAGAGAAATCCTACTAAAATAGTTAATTAGCTGATAATCAACTTGTCCATCCTTGTTGGAGGTTGCCATAATCTATAGTAGCCAAGTTCGTGAATATAACTTTAATAACAAGGGTTGATGGCGATGAAATGGGAGTTGTAAACCAACTTATAGTTGGGGGGTACCACCTCGTGGAAATATGACAAACCCATCTCAGGAGGCAACGTGACGTGACCACGTTGCTAAGAAGTTGAGTCGATGGTCAAATCTATGCAATTCTCAAATGTGTTGTAAGGATGGTCATCCCACACTTGGCTGGATGTGAATTTCCCTATTCAAAGGTTTCAAAGTCGAATCATGGCACCATGAGGGAGACACCTGTTGAATCATCTGTTGGGTGATCTCTTGAGTTTAAAATGTTGCACATGTTGGCACACCAGGGAAATCCTGGCGCCGACATGCGGGACAATCTGCCTATCTTTATGATTCCAATGATGGTCCCTTGAAAAATTCAAGGAATTCCGCAGCCAGCCACGCTTGAACTTGTCCAAGAATTATGATATATCAAAAACTGGGTGTTGTCGCGGTATACCCCATATCCCCGAGAAAAACTGTGCTATTGGTGGGCAGGCAGCCCAGGTATTTTTCCAAACACCCCCCTTACTTACTGGCGTAAGTCCTGGTTTCAATCCAAAAAATCACTGCGGTTTCGGCACATAGTTGGCAGATAACCTGCTTGTTTGACCCACTTTTTGAACTGGGATGCACATGTTTTTTCATCGCTGGGTGCCCCAGCATGCTTGGACTTGAACTTGAGCAGCCATGCCTTGATCGGGGAGCCAAAACATGCACCCTGTGGCCCCAGCTCTTGGAGCTTTTGATGAATCTTCGTGGCAAAGAAAACCAATTGAAAATGTTTTTGAAATGGTTTGAATCATATCTTAGCTTGTGGTAATGTTTTGGAAATCTAAAACAAAACCCAAAACATTCTCTGAAAGCCAAAAGTCCGAAACAAAGACCCCTTTTCTCATCACAGTTCTCTCAGGTGAAAAATCCCATCTGAACATCAAGGATCAGGGAGATCAGTTGGGAATGGGTCAAAGTTGCCTGCCCCGCATTGGATGCTAAATACCAAAAATGACCTCAAATTCCGCCTAGGCCTCAAATTTGGACCGAGATCAATTTCTGAACCGTGCCAAATATCAATGAGAATCACCAAATCACCAAAATGTGGAAGAAGTTAGGATAAAGAGGAAAATTCTCCCTCACCAAACCTGGACAAAGATTGATTTTCCATGATTTTCTGCACATAGAAAAACGACACAAATGGATTTGTTTGAAAGATAGGGTGCAGAGAAGAATCATGGTGAATCATTATGTTCAAACCGGCAATTCCAATGTTTGATGCCTGCTGTTTGACAATTATTTACGGGTAAATCCTCATGCTTGATTGCAAAAGCAGCCATTTTACGGTGTTGGTGTTCATCCTCCTTTTCAGAGAACCACAAATCACTCAAATATCAAATAACGTTAAATTCCCATGTTTCACCGTTAATTCACCATGTTTCATTTTTCAAATCCCAATTGTTTATGCTAAGATTCCAGTTCTTAATAGTTAAATATCATATCTTGGTTTTTAAATCATGTTTAATCCCATTTTTTTTGCATGGTTAAATTTGGTCATTGCTAGATACCCCATTTTTCACATTTACCCTCCAGCAATCAAACGTGGCTGACTGGAAAAATCCAGCATTTATAGGGTATATCAACGGTATATCCCATTAAAACCTTGATTGATAGGGTTTTTTCATTGACACATTTGATTAGCAGAGGGTTAATCCACATTGTCAGACCATTGTCAGACACCCAAAAATCATCAAACATCTCCGGCACCTGAAGGGAGGCGCGTTCCGCCAAGGTCAGCTCTTGTTTGGCTTCCTCCTCCGTCTCCTCCTGGGTTTCACCAGCTAGAGAGCGAGATTCCCCGTTCATGGATCGTGAGATTCTCCCATATCTTGATGAGTATAATGTATAATCCCCGAACTATCAATAACCAATCAATTGTATAGATTATACATATCAATATCTATGTATATCTATATATAATTGACAATCGTGTACATGTTCAAGGCTCTATATTATTCATTGACTCGAAAAACAGATGGGATATAATATCATATAGTTGTAGGGCTAGGAATATATTGGACATATACCTGTACATACGCATATACGCATGTATATATAGTATACATTGTATGTGTTCCAGCACATAGACAAGTAAACAAACACCATCCTCAAAGTTTGACTCTCAACTCTCACCACCTTGTTATCTAACTCCTTCCCCCCGTTTGAGAACGAACATCAAAAACGCTACCCAAACCACGAACTCCGCGCCGATCTCCTCCAGCTTGTTCTTTGCAAGCAAACGCGTCGCGTCCCGACCAGCCAGGATGTGATATTCGCAGCCTGCAACGAGGCTGGCAAGGTCGGTCTTTGGAGTTCCAGGAGCGCCATGAGAGTTCTTGAGTTCTTCAGAACGGGTCGCATATTCTTCGGAAGATATGTCACCATATCAGAAGTATCATTGTGTGTCCCTACTAGAAGTTCATTCATTATAACATGTATCCATATATAATTATATATACATATGCATACATATCTCCAAGTCAATCAATGTCCCCATGTCAGTTGTACAAATTCAAAAGGTGCGTTACCCTCTTGTAAACTAACAGTTTGCTCTGGAAGCTATGACCCATTTAGTTCGTTGATTTACCTCTAAAAATAATGTGATTTTCCGTATAGCTATGTGCCTGGGTCATTGATTGTTGTTATTGTTATTGCTATTACTATTACTATCTATTTATTTACCGATACTACATTCATTCCATAGCTCCATAGCAAACCAAAGAGTGAATCCTATTTTTTCCCATGAAATCATATAAAAAAATCTCCATAAAATCCCATATACATCTCCATTTGTTCCCTATGAATTCCCATGTAATCCCAACTATTTGTCCCATATAATCTCCATTTTTGCATATCATTTCCCCAGTGTCCATCGATTTTTCACTGGTCAGCTTCCCCACGGAGCCTGGCGCATAGAAGTGGCTGCTACGCCAGACGTTGAAGACCAAGCCATCGCAGCCCACCAGTATAGGGCCGTCCTCGAAGTGGGGCTCTCAGGGAGGTTTGTTACATCTGGGGGTTTCTTAAGTCAGGGTTTGCATGCCCCAACAAAAAATGGGAAGTTTCCTGTGAAAATATGTGGAGGTCATGATTTATATATACTGTATATATAGGTATACCATGGAAGAACCTTGAGCCTTAACCATGGAAATATTGTATATATATATATATACACATATATATATATATATGTGTATACAGTAGACACATACACACTTCACCAACCAGTTAGTAAACCAAGCAAGTTCACCATTTTGATGACAGCGCAACAACAAAGAACTCGCCTCGCCTCGTCCGCCCCGTCGTATCTCTTCAGCTCTTCCGCGGTCCAAGGTTCCTGATGGCAACTGAGTCAAGTGCAATCCCTATCCAGTTCTTTCACCTGAAATCCAACAACACTATAAATGTGTATGGCTCAAAATTATGGTACCAAAAATTGTCATGTTTAATGGTTTACATAAACCAACCAACTAATGGGTGAAGAATTTTGAGCCATACCCAAATGTGTATAACATTTGGATGGCCATGGTGGATTTAAACCAACAGAACTTGGGACTTGACAGGACTTGACATGACTTAACCAACCAAAATTGCGACTAGGCAACAAAAACTTGGATTTCATCAACACAAATTGGGACTTAACCAACAACAATCAGGACTTCAACAACAAAAGGTTGAAGTTATGATGTAACCAACAAAATGGTGGTAGAAAATATGATAAAACCAACCATTTTAGGGAGGCTCCCGCCACAAGGGGATATGGGAAGTTGCTTGTAATATTCCCATGAAATTCTAGCTGGCAAACTCTGCACTATTGGCAGCAAAATTCCGTGTTGTTGCAGCGGCATCCTCTGGTGTGCACTGTGGTCCGCAATAGTGTTCAATCTTGTTTACCCTCTGGGTTTTAATTAAAGGCAAAAGCGCCATGGAGACAATGCCAGAACCAAATCTGTTTCGCTATGTGGAAGCATCTCCGGACAAAATTTTGTAGATAATTCACCAACCTGAAACCAGCTGACTTTTTGGGGTTCCCTAAGGTTCCCTTCCTAACCAAAATCCATGACGTTGAGGTACCAGCGCTGAGATGCGCATCAAGCAGCCCCTAAAAAAAGGTGGTGCCCTATAAGATCCTATAGGTAAGTTGGCTAATAACTACAGTAGGCTAACACATCAATACATAGCGTTTATGGGACATATCTGATATATCTGTAGATCACGGATCAACATGTTTGTCTGGCTAAGTGATGGTCAATGATGCTGCTGTTCATGCTTACCCACTGATATTAACCCTAATAACTATGATGAACTAGAGTTCTCCCCACAAATTTTCCCCATCTTCTTACTGGTGCTTAGTAGGGAATGAGGGAATGACCTATAATTACCATTCATAATCATCCCATTCCCATCCATTCCTTCATTCCCTGCTAAGCACCAGTAAATCTTTTCCCATCCCAACCCCAACCTCGGCCCCACCTTCCTCCGCGCCAGGTAGGCCCGCTGTCGCCGGTCCTCCAGCGCCTCCAAGCGCCGCTGCTCGGCCGCGTCGACCCGGCGCTGCTGCAGCGCTTTCTGCGCGGCGCCCACGGCCCACCAGGCAGCGCCCAGAGCCAGCAAGGCCTCGAGGGTGGGTGGATATCTACTGAATCTATTGAATTTACTATACCTACATGGATATACATATATGTATATATATATATATATATGTATACATATGATATATATATATATATATACACACAGTATATATATATATATACTGTGTATATATATATATATATACTGTATATATAAAATCATATAAATAAAGATAAAGATAAAGATGAAAAAGGAATGAAAAGAAAGCTACCACTAATTCCACTGGGAATTGACTGTTGGATGTTGGATCTATACCGGATTTATTTATAGCAGACTTCATAGAGGCAGGCAATTTGAGCGCAGTTCAGCAGGTACCCTTTTTGGACCCCCAAAAGTTGAAGAACTTGGGCGACATTCATGATGCTACCCTGAAATGGCTATGGATGGGCGTCCCAAATCAATCCACGTCTACACCATGCATTCTGAAGCTCAATGGAATACTGCTGCAAATCTTTCCTTTTACGCCGCTCATACATACTCTGTCCTGCTATGCAATGGACCTGAAAGCAGGGATGCTTACACACAGACCAATGAAGACAATAAGAATAAAATAGCCAGCTATGATGCTAAATAAAATAGGTTGTAACAATTGAAGAAAAATACAGAAAAACACATTTCAAGCTCGTGCTGCAATGAGTTTTTTTCAGCGGGCACTGTGATTTTCCTCATTGGATAGGAGATCCAAAATGGTTGTAAAGTATTGCAAATGCCACTAGAAGGAAAAACTCGTAGACATTTGGGTGGCACCATATACAGTACATAATATGGATGCTATCTCCAAGATTGAGATTTGATCGTTATTGATGATGTGATATGATATGTGCCTTTCATGTTGTGTAATTTTTAACGGTTTTAGTGGATCCGTCGGCAAGCTCCCACTATCCTCCAAAGCAAGGTCATGTTCAACCTCGTCAAAACTTGGGAAACACAAGGACACCTAGATCTCTTGGCCCAAACCTTTCCAAGATCCCGCTCTTCGTGTGGAAAAACACATGGCTTGATCTGAGAGGGCATCCAAGAATCCAGTGAATCATGGAAAAAATTACCGTTTCATCCCTATCTGGCAATTTGAGGGTATACAGTACATCATTTGCAGACCCATCTCCATTCATCATTGGTGAAGTCCCTGTTCCTCATAATTTGATCCTCATCAATCTCCCGTATTGATACTTAACTTAAGCCACCACATATGTCTATACATTTATGGTATGCATATACGTGTATATTTACATACTGCTATACATATAAGATCATACATTTATAATTTATAATCATATGTTATACACACAAACACACACACACACACTTCACCAGCCCGCTAGTTAATCCCCATTGACCAGCCCCTTTCATCCAGCTTTCGCCATCGAAATCACTGAAGTCCCCACCTGCATAGGATCTTCCAACACTCGCCGTTTGGCAAGACCTGTGGTTACCCTTGAGTAAACCATCATGGCGAGGGAAAATCAAAAATTTATAGATGATTTTCCACTAAAAACCTCCATTTACAGGGGATTAAAACCTCTCCATGTATATTGATTTGTGATGACTTTCCCATTTCGATGCCCATTTGAGAGGGGATGTCCATTTCCCACTCAGCCATGTTTGATTAAGGGTAATATACATGCAACCAGGAAGCAGAATGGCAATACGACACAATTGAACAGGCAGATGGTGGCACTAGCTTCGTACACCCACCTGCTTTCCAAGCTTGCTGATTCCATCCCTGAATATCCATGTCCCTGTTGCTCAAATAGTTAGGATTCTTGGTGCTTCAATGTCCATTTCTGTTTGTCGTGTCCCCACTCTTTGTTTGGTTACATCCCCACGTGCTGATGGTTGAAAAACCCCTCGCTTCCACTTTCAATCTACCTGATTCATGAAAGCCTCTTGTTTGTTACTTGAGTCGGTGCATGTTCAACCCCAAAGCTAGGATTTGAATCTCTGTAGTTTCTATCAATTTCCCAAAGAGATCCCCAACTTCGCGCCAAGGTGCCCCCACCTCGCTTAACGCCGCCATGCCCTGCACCAATGCAGCTCCGTTGCGCCGTTCGAAACGCAGGGACTGCCAGTGGCACCAGCAACGATGGCGCTGGTGGTTGAAGGGTCATGGCACCGTGACTATTGTCAAGATTATATATATATATATATATGGGTGGTTCTGAAAATGGGGGATCCCCAAACTGGATGGTTTGTTCTGGGAAAATCCTAATGAAATGAATGATTTGGGGGTACCCCCATTTTAGGCCATTTGAATTGGCCATTTATGGGGGGTTGAAACCATTGTCCACTCCCGATATGGAAAGGTCTGGGGTAGTTGGGGAGGGTGTGCAATTTTGTTTACTCACTGGGCTGTTGATCATTGGGGGGGGTACCATTTTGCTCACTATTGCCATTCATTTGGGGGGAATTCCCGCGATTTGTAATCAGCCAGCTATTATTAATCCAGGGTTGACATTAACCAATTTAACGGAAATCGGTTGATTCTGGCTGATTTTTTGTTGATTTCAGTTTCAGAATGTTCAGCAAGTTCGGTTGTTGACTGACCAACCATTGCCATGGTATATTCCCATTTTGAGCTGCACCAAAGTCTTGAGCCTAAGACATGGAGGATGAAGAAAGACCCCGCACAACAGCAAGCAAAAAAGGGGATCTACTCTGTTCCTTTCGGGACGAATGAATGGGCCAGTTTGGTATACCTTTTAGTATCATATACACTTTGGTAGTTAAACATGTCAATTCAAAATCCCGTGTAAATAGATGGTTTTTGTCGGAAAATCAACTAGAAATGATAGATTTTCCAGCTAGCCATGTTTGATTACTCGAGGGTACCTCTTCATTGGACAGAATGCTTTAGGACCCCAACAAATTCAACCATCTGGAAATCCACCCATCTACACTGGAAACGAACTACGCCCATGTTCGAATGTCCCAGCATCCCATCAGCCCAGTGGGGGACCAGTGGTCTATACACCCCAAGTGAGCCATTAGAAAAATGAACTACAGTATCAAATTCCACGAAATACTGGTTGGTCAATAATTCTGCCATGTTTTTGGGGTATGATGTTCTTATTCATCAACTATATAACTATTGGGGAAGCAATAATTTAGCAATTGGTCAGAATCAGAATCAAATATGTTTCAATTGATTCTAAAGTTATGAATTATCCCCAGTTATTCCACCTCTATCCCGAACGAACCACTCCTTTTTGTCCCCAAACTGGCGTCAGCTTGAGCTGTCTCTACGTCGCTTCCTGGGTCGCAGAAAAGCCAAATTCAACCAACATCAGGAGGGTCCAACAACTATAGAAAATGTATAGCATGAGTGTGCGTCACGAACAAATGCATTCATATGTTTGACTGTTTATGTTTTTATACATATCATATCATGCATTATATATATATATTTGTATATAGTATACTTCAAAAATCCTTTTGTGAGTCGCTTCAATGGCTGGTACTTAGGCCTGTTGCCATATCAGAGACTTGTCAGAGTGGGTGCTAACCTCTTAACCTCGGCAATGTATGAGAACAAAGGAAGCATCTTGACTAATCGAAGGAACTATGGAAAAGGGACATCTCAGAATTTCGGACCTTCAACCCCCCACAAATAGTTTTCAATAGTTTAATTTCGGAAATGCACGTGTGTGCGCGCTTCCCATTTTGCCTGCCTTGCAAGCAGGTCACTGCTGCAATATAGAAAAAACATGTATGGTTTTGTCTGAAAATTGGGTACCCCAGAATTTGATGTTTACTATTGTTTACTCATCATTTTCTATACTAAAACAGCCGTTTGGGTGTTAATCCTCCATGTTCTTATCATTTTGACTCTTCCCACCACTGGACCGCACAGCAAGTTGTCAAACCAGGCGCTTGGATTTCTTTTCCCTTCTGTCCTGGAAGAGGGTGTGCAGAAATCCAGCCCAAGACAAACGTGGCCATGGGAACTCCCCCAAAAAGTTGGAGGTTGAAAGCTGTGAAGATCATCTATAAATGGTAGATGTCCTTTGCCACGTCTGATTGCCAGAGGTTAGATCACAGCCAACAATACCCCTGTATTTGTTGTCCTCTGAATCCTTCTCTCTCGGCTTTTCTTTGGCCTTCTCTTTCTCTCGAGGCTTATCTTTGGCCTTTTCTTCCTTTTCTTTCTCTCTGGGTCTCTCTTTCTGTTTCTCCTTGTCTTTCGCCTCTGAAAGCTCCTTCTCCTTCTCGCGCTCTTTGTCCTTCTCCTTCTCCTTCTCCTTCTTTTTGGAGTCCTTCAACTCCTTCGGCTTGGCCAAGGAACCTTGCTTCAGTTTCTCCAACTTTTGCCTCAGACGACCACCAAACATCTTATGGCACCAGCTGCAATAACCATGGGACCACGACCCAGTGACACATATGGCATGTCCTCGGTCAAATGGTTAAACCATACTAGCTGGCATGCTCATATACTGCAAAAAAAGTACCACCTCATTGGAGGTCCTGCTGCTTTCACACTATATATAGACTACAGTTCTTAGTTGTTCATCTCGCCAACCCTTTCTACCTAGCTTCGTCCACTTTGCAACTCTAAGGTACTTTTGCTTTTCCAACTTCTTTTTCATCTTCTTGGCCTTCTTGTCCTCTGGATCGCCTCATCTTTGAAAATGGGGCCATTCGTGGTAGTAAACCCTCCCCATGGGGGGCATCCATAGCCAGTGTCCTTGAGATGATGGGATCCATGGGGATACCGCTGCACTGAACCTATCAGCAATATCAACCGGTCCCCAAGTTTCGGGAACCCAAAAAGGCCAATCAACAGCTCTCCAGCAAACAGCTTTTAAGTTTTTCAGCTGCTAAGTTGCTTTTATCTGAATCCAGTTTCCCATCTGATCTCAACTCGTTGTTCCCCCAGCCCCGGCTCCGGGAGAGGATCCGAGCCGAGAAGCTTTCGTCCGAAGACTCCACCTGCATTCGCTTCATGGCTTCTTCCTCTTCCTTCGAACATCCAGCAGATGGCGGCGGCTGGCTGTTCCACAAAAGAAAAAGAGACAAACAAACCAACATGGCTCATCGGGTTCACGATGTTTTGACCTTGTTGGAAAATGGACGACTTCGTCAAGTGGGATGTGTTCATTGCAGGATGGAAAATAAAAAACATCGTTGAAATCACCGATCACTTACGCACGGTAAATGGCTCTAAGTCCAACCATGATCTGCGTCTGAAATGGGATGAAATATGGAGGTGAATAGCTTGAGAATAGCTCCTGGTCAGCATGGTCCTCATTACAACCCAGTTTGGGGATTTGGGTCACACTTCTCCTGCAGACATCACAACGCAAAGTAGACCACTGCTTGACCACCAAAGGACGTGTTGTCTAAGCTGACCCCCGAAAAATTGGGACACGTAATGGCCCATAATGGCCCATGATTGGTGAATTACATATCTAGATGGAGGATTGTAGATGTAACAAATTTCGACAACCCAATTTGGGGCGTTTTAAATGTCTTGACCGGAGCCAGTTTGATAAGTTGGTATCAACCCATAATTAATTATTGGATAAAACTGTTAAATCATATTAAATCCCCAATTCCAATCTTTTTGATGGTGAAATCCCTCATTTTAAGATGAGCCCCAGACCCAAGTGATTCATCACCGCCAACCGCTCCAAGCCTGCTCTTTTTTCCAAGCGAATTCGTTGCCAAAGCCTTCCTTCTGAGCGTTGATGACTGCATTGGCCGCCTGAATGTACCATGCAGAAGCTTACATTTGTTGCTTTTCTTGGCCATCCACCAAATTTATTGTTGCTTGTCTTGGTTAAAAAATGTTACTGTAGATCCACCAAATGCCTGAATCAAAATCATCCCGATCTTGTATCTCATGGCCAATGATACATATGCCTCAGAGAAAAGTGCCAAACAAGAACAGTGGGATGTGAAACATTTGGGTTTGTCTGAGTATCCTAAACTCACTCATGGTTTAAAATGCCATCCCTCATTGTTCCCATCCTTTGAGTGCCATGTTCTGGGGGGTCTAACCACACCTTTTCTGACAAACCCGAACTAATCAAATCCCATCCCCCGGTGCGATGGTTGGATTCCCCTGTTTTTGTTAATGGTCAAATCTCCTGTGTTCATCGTTCAAATCACATAAAAAAAGAGAGCTGAGGAAAGGGGGAGCCTTTCAACCAACTATTCACCGACCAAACACCAACCTATCCTGATGCTGTTTGACCCAGCCTGGATGTGTTTCAGCTGTTGCTTGGGAAATTCCTCAGCCAACGCACGCCGTGGAGGTGGCACTCTGGGGAGGTGGCACCGATGGAATGGATCTTGTATTTGCTTGAGGAACCCCCCAAAGAAAAAAAACTACGGATTTTCCAGGTAAGTAGTGGATTTCCCACTAGGAAAGTAAAAAAACATCGACTTAGCGAATCCATGCAAATCCAAAATAAGCAAGGCTCAGCAAACAGACATTTAATGATCATAGTATCGTTACACACGCTTCATGTGATGTCGGGAAGTTTGAACCCCTGCAAACTTCTGGCACAAAAGAAGGCTGATGCATCATCCAATCCCCAAATCGTTCTTGCCTCACAGTTTGCATTCTTGGGGTGGTCAATGCCTATGTTTTTTATGCTCCACTCAGATGTTACTTTAGGTCCCACTTGTTTTGTTTGATGGTCTCATGTGAAATCCCCATATTTTGGATGGTTAAATCCCCATGTTTGATCGCTCCCATTTTTGCGGCTGAAATCCCAATGTCCAAGCGGCCCATCCCACGTCTTTGGGCACGCGCCCGCGGCCGTTGAAGGGGTCCAAGTCTCGTCCGTCCTTTTGATGGACGAACCTTGCGACGTGTCGTGGCACCGGAGGCACCAACAAGATGCAGCGGCGAGGTCAGCAGTTCCCAACACCCCAGGTATTCGGATGGTAAATTGGTTAAATATACTATATGTATATATATATATATACATACATACATGTCTATATATACATATATTACATAGTAGGGGAAAAACGACGAATTTTCACCCCTGTGAAACTAGAATGGGCTGAAGCAACCCTGAAAACGGGGAGATCATACCGTTTAAAGATTAGAAAGGGCCGCACCAGAAAGTTTGGGCCAAGTTGCCTCATGTCCAAGGCATACTTCCCGTTCTCTTCCTTAGCCACGCAACGAAAGATGGAAATCATGGCTTTTGCCCCAAGACATGGAGGGGAAACCTGTAATTCTGTCCTTCAACCAATTCCGCGATGTCTGGGATTTCAAAGTGAAAAGGGCAAAATACATGGGTTCTTTGTCAAATTTTCACCAGAAAGGACCACAGATGTTGATAGATTTTGGTCATTCTGACACAAGTATTCACCAAGCAATTTGCAGTAGAATCTGAACTTTGGCCAATCCCCTTCGAAGTGGGCACATGTTTTTTTTGCACTGAAATCGGAAACTTGTCATCAAGCAAAAATCTTTGATCGTGTGATCCTTCGGACATTCGGAAGTTCAGATACCCTCCTGCAAACTAGCGTAGATGTGGAAAACCCACCATTTGAAGATCATGTTCCGAATGGGAAACCATGCTTGTTTTCCACATCTTTTTGTATGTTTACTGTACCTGGGGTACATGTCGCATCCTTCCAATACCTCCATGATGAGCACACTTGAAGCCCAGCCTGGGCCACCATATATACTTGGATCGTCAGCATTTTGTGGCCAGTCCGCAATCATTTAGATTCATTGAGTGGTTCTATCCCTTCCTGTTGGTTAAACCCGAAGTTTTGAGTTACAACCGGAATGGATAGAACCACTCAACACTCACTCGATCTCCAATTTTTCTTGAATCCTCCAAAATTGCTCTCCACCTTTCGGCTGCAAAGAATCCCATGAAAGTTTCATTAAATCATATTAAATCCCATTGAAGTCCCTATATTTCATGGTTAAAATCCCATGAAAGTCCCATGAAACCCCAGTTGCCATAAGGCCACCGAGCATCGTCCACATCTCGCACCTTCACCCA
The DNA here is from genome assembly GCA_003297045.1 of Symbiodinium sp. clade C Y103. Taxonomy (NCBI): domain Eukaryota; class Dinophyceae; order Suessiales; family Symbiodiniaceae; genus Cladocopium; species Cladocopium sp. clade C. The sequence goes on from BGPT01001373.1 coordinate 91,535, forward strand.
AACCTTGTCCCCCTCTCGGACCACAGAATTCACCTCAGTTACCGAACCGAACCGAACAACGACGTGGGGATAATTGGGATATCTGACTCGATCTAATCTGATCTGACCTAGACATATATATATATATATACATGCATATGAATTTATATTTTTATTTATTTGTGTTTATATTTATATTTGTTTTTATATCTATACAATGATTTATACAATGGTATATATATATATACCTATATATTGGATTCGGCGCGCACTCACTGTTTTATGCCATGCACGAAGGGTTTGATACCTTGACAAGTCTGTGCGTCAAGGAACCTGAAACATTGCCCACTGGCAGGGCCTTGCAAGNAGCTTGTAAAACCAAAGAAAAGTGCCCATGGCAGGGTCACAAAAAGTAAGTCCATGGCAGGACTGATCAGCCAGGAAAATCAGCTTTTCGTTTGGTTCCCCTTCCAAGCTGTGGTGGGGGTGGAGGGAGCCACAATGCTGCCCCCAACACCATAAATCAGTTACCATGCTAACTCATCCAAACAGTCGTTTCGACCATATTGGATTCGGCACGCACTCACTGTTTTATGCCATGCACGAAGGGTTTGATACCTTGACAAGTCTGTGCGTCAAGGAACCTGAAACATTGCCCACTGGCAGGGCCTTGCAAGNCGCACTCACTGTTTTATGCCATGCACGAAGGGTTTGATACCTTGACAAGTCTGTGCGTCAAGGAACCTGAAACATTGCCCACTGGCAGGGCCTTGCAAGTTGAGCCCACTACGGGGCAGCTCATGGCAGAGCTTGTAAAACCAAAGAAAAGTGCCCATGGCAGGGTCACAAAAAGTAAGTCCATGGCAGGACTGATCAGCCAGGAAAATCAGCTTTTCGTTTGGTTCCNAGCTTGTAAAACCAAAGAAAAGTGCCCATGGCAGGGTCACAAAAAGTAAGTCCATGGCAGGACTGATCAGCCAGGAAAATCAGCTTTTCGTTTGGTTCCACGCTTCCCACCAGTAGAGAATCGCTGGTGCTCGTTGACGAAGATCGACGAATATTGAGCGACTTTGAATTTTGCAGACCAAGTCATCTTTAATCGAGGTATCATCGCCAATCCATCGGAGATGTATATTCTAGCAACGTTGGAGTTTTTCCAACGACCTCTAATAAGAGTTCGCTCCATCAGCCCATGAGACTGCATCTCATAGGTGGCGCCACCACGCCTCAAGCTGTATGGGCGGAAAGAAAGGTCCGCAACTTCCAATTTGTCCAAAATACGTCGAAAAAGATCTCGAAAAGTTGAGCCGCTGCGATCCCAGCAAGGAGTATTGGTGAACCCCAGAGTTTGCCGGAGGTCAACCATGGCTGCCACTGTCTCCAAGGTATAGGGGTCACGGATGGAGACACTTTCACGAGTATTCTGTCTGACTCCACTCTTGCTCGAGGGGATAGAAACCAAGCCAACCTCCTCATTCAGAATGAAATCACATGGGCGAATCTGGAGGAGTTCACCTGTTCTCATTAAACAGTGAAAGCCAAGGAGAAGCAAAGCGGCCATGGTTAACTCACATATGGAGATGCAGTACCCAGCCATCCCTAACACAATGTCTTGTGTCAACGGAGGGGCACGGCACGGGACTTCGTACCGCCTCCATATGGAGTATAACCGCCAGCTCTTGGTGAGCTTGCGCTTGGTGAAGGGCTCGAAGTAATGCAGCCCACTAAGGGCATCGCCCACCAAATGCAATGGACTTCCGTCCTCAAATTCATCCTGTACCCAGTCAGCCACCAGGTCGTCAAGTTGACTTTCTGTGTTGACCTGTTCTAACACAGGCGCAAGCCTCAGCACAGCTGCATGATACTCAAGGACTATGTTTCGCCTGGCACGACGTCTGTCAGCCTGGCTAGCCTGGCCTGGCCAATGATTAGACCCGACTGTCATTGTCCGTGGGGTTCTCTGACGATTCCACGTGGGAGACAATCAGGTAAATATCAAAGGCCAGCAGCAGCGCCGAAAGACGGGCAAGGAGCGGCTTCAACATCTTAGAGGAAGATCTACCTTTTGAGATAATGCTCATGCAGATGTAAGAATCTGTAAGATGAAATACTCGGATGTGAGTCTCCCTAAGATGCTTGACACGCCACTCCAAAGCGTGTATGATTGCTCTAAGTTCCAAATTGTTGATGTGGTCATTACGGCTCCACCTGTATGCGAAAACCTTGCTCCATTCCCACCAGCTCGCGGCCGCACTTTGTCTGGGAAAACTTCGGGGGTTGAGAATGGTTCCCGATGCTATCCTTACGTCGGAACCAGTATGGTTCACTCTTCGCAGCAAGGCAGCATGCAAATCCACCACTGAAACATCTCTTTCAGTAGAGCCATAAGCCAACCTTCTTTGCAATGGAATTTCCACTGAAATATCACAACAGAAACCAGGAGCCATACCCATGCGATTGACCAACATGGAATAGCGAGGAATTTCCATCCAGTGTTGAACCATCATAGCGCAAACAAATGAAAAGGAATAACAGCTGAAACTATCCCCGATCAGAGATTTTCGCTGATCCTCAAAGTCCATGGGTGACCTTTTGATATCCCCAGCGTTGTAGCATAGAGCCGTGTGGTCAAACCCCATTCCATGAAGAAGTTCCCGTTCTTGAGCGTTGATCAACCGCCATTTGTTTCCGACCCAAATAATGAACCTAAGATCATACTGGTATGGGGGGAATCTGAAACAGTCGGCTTGCCACCTTAGTTTGGAATCACCATCAACCCGATTCAAGCCTGCTGGGCTTGGGGGCGGACGCGCTCGCCGGATACTTTTCATGCACGTCGGCAAGATGGCTCCCCAGTCAAAGCAGGCCAAGCGGCTCCTGGTTCAAGCCATTGGCTCAGCAAAGGGTAGTCACTTGTCATGACCACTTCTATCCAGCGCGGCTTTTCCTCTAAGAGGACGCCCTCCATATATTTCATCTCAGCATTCGTCCAGCAGAACCTCGGCCTGTGCAGGGGGACCGAGTCACAGGGGTCCAGTCGTAGGGGCTTGACTCCCATCACCTGGGTGATTTCAGCCTCCGCAGACTGGTCCATCGATGAAACGTTCTCGATGGCATATAGTACTCTAAACGAGTACCCGAATACCTTCCGGATGTCTCGGATAATGCGCGGAATCTCATAGAATAAGCTGCTTTCAGCACCTTGTAGATTGGCACGATCATATTTGACACTACTCAAATCCACACAAGGAAAGCCTCCCCACACGTGGATCTCCTGAATTTGTGGATGCAAGTAGCGCCATTGCTTGATTGTATCCAAAGAGATACTGCGCACATCGCCACTGAACAAAGGGCCAGCGGCGTGAAGTCACCCTGTTTGCAGGCCTACTCAACTCGTAGGCGAGGGCTACTTCTGGCTGGACGCCACATAGATCGTAACATCTGAATGCACAGCCGACCCCATTAAATAATGAGATGACCATCACTGGAATGAGCCGACCTCCAGTCCGCCCGGCGCGGTCTGAGCTTGCAAACTCACGACCAGCCAGGCTCAGGGTGTCACTCTTGCCGACTGCTCCTCCAGTGGAGCTAGCGTCACTAGCGGTAGTGACTTGGCTCAGTGATGCCCGGAGGTTGGTATGGATCAAGAGGGAGGTCAGGCAGCACCCAAAGAGCTCACTCCTGGTCTTGTTCTCAACCGTCTCTCCTTTCTGTTTTCCAGAAATGTAAGTCCAAGTGGCATCCAGCATCACCATCGTAGGCCGCCTGAATGACATGCAATGGACCCAGCGTCCCGCTACAACTTGGACCCACTTCTTGCTGAGCCTCCCCTTTGAAATAACCACCAACGTGGTCTGAATCAGTTTCAGGAGGCGTTCCGGCCCGGCACCAATGGTACCAGCCGACCCCGAGATATGAGCACCTAGCTCCTCCACCTGAGGGGCCCCAGACACTCGCTTCTTTGCTGAAGATAAGACCCCTACTCGAGTCCAAGCCTGCTCCAGCTGCTGATGAAATTGCACGCCCATAATCCCAGGAGTCTCATCTGTTCCCTTCTGCATTGCGCAGAAGTTATCCAAATAAACGTGATACCAAGGTTTAGCCAAAGCATTGGCTGAGTCCATGGTCTCAGTCAGCCAGACCGGCAATGGGGCCCCCCGCCGGACCTTGTGGTCAGCAGGCAATCGTCCAATGACCGTGAGGCGGTCAGCTGTTTCTTGCATCACCGACACGGCACTATGCCAGCCCATCGGTATCACCGAGCAGGCTGGTCGGTAATGCACTCCAGGCTGTAGCCCCAGCTGCTCGCCACTGAAGACAACGCTGAATGCCATCATCCTCGTCCATGCCATCGGAATACGAAATAGGTAAAAAGCGGATGACATATCGCTTTGATAAAACCAAACCCGCTCGTCTGAGCCGAGTACTAAGGACAAGTACTGGCAAATGGACGGCAGGTCAGACGTGGCTCCTTCTATCTGGCGAAAACAGCTGTTGGTGGGGACCAAATTCATGATGGTTCTTTGAAGTTCTTCTCCATTGGGAAGAAATGAGCCCTTCCCCACTGCGAACATCCCATTTAGTACCTGCTGCCCATTGATCTTTAGCACATCATCATCAGCAATCCAATTGCAAATGCGGCGTTCGACCAAAAGGTTGAAGAACTTTAGAGTTTCATGGGGGGCAACATGAACCTTGGCCTGGAGCTTAACACCTGGTTTGGGATCCATCATCACCGATTCTTCAGGGTGTTCCAAAAACCATTGGGTCCCCGGGGAAACAAGGTTGAGAGCATCGATAGCACCCCCATGTGACTCAGGAGGAAGGGCAGCTTTTGCAGCCTCATAGCTAATAACCTGCATCTTAGGAACCTCTTCTCCGCTATAGCTGAGAAACCTGCCGGCCAACTCTTTTTCAGCCTGCTGCGGAGATCTGTCAAGGCGAACGTCTGGCGCCAGCACACTGGTGGTGCTTTGCCGAATGCATCCAATGGCCCTCTTTTGGGTCTCGGTCGGACTAAATCCACTGGGGGCTCGGCCGAAGCCAGCCATCCCATTCAACCCAATTACTCCAAGCGCCGTCCACATCTCTCCTGCTGAAAGGCTCGCAAAATGCGGCCTACAAAAATCCTCAAGGGATGACCTTTGTGCGGTCACCTTGACCATTGAAACATCATGCAAAGGAAGGGGAAACAAGGGGCGGCCTCTATTTGAGGTGCCCCGGTGCATGGCAGAAGCGGGCATCAGTCGCCCGAGCACAGCTACCTGAACGGCAGCCGCCACAGCCCTTTCCAACGTCACTCGAGGGAAATTGAACATCACCCAGGCCAAGGAGCGGCCAAGCACATCAAAATTCAAACAGTGCGCCGCCAGCAGCCTAAATAAGGCAGGCCCATGACTCAAGTAACGTGGCAAAGGCACGGCAGCTGCCAGCCTTGCCTGCGCATCACTTCCAAGTGAATTAATTCATCAATACAGCCATTTGCTCATCCGCTACTTCTTGGGGGGTTCTTCCTTGTTCTCCTTCCACGGATTCTCCCCCTTGGCTCCTCCCCAGGGCTGATCCTTCTGGGAATTTTTGCCTTTTCCTTTGCGGCCTTTCGGCTCTCCCTTCTTGCCCTTCTCTCGGGCTCCAGCTCCTTTTCCTCTTCCTGTGGACCCCCACCAATTTCCAGCTGCGGGAAGCCCTTGACTGCGAAGCACCAGCCGCCGATGACGATGAGCTTCTAGCATAGTTGAGGTACTGGCTGAAGCCACAGGCTCCAGCGGGTATAACTCCAGGTGCTGGGCCGTGGTCCAGGTCCCCTCGGAGAGGGCTGTGTGCACAGCCACGAATCGGGACGCTAGTGCGTCCGCACACTCCGGCAGTTTGCCCATCCTCAACAGGTCGATCGCCTGAGCCAGTGCATAGAGTTCTCGAAGGAGCGGTCCCTGTGCATGATAGGGACGTATCAGAAGGGCAAAGTATGTGGATATTTTTACCCCTGATACCAGAGATGGTTCTGCCCCTTGAGAGTCGAGCAAACTTCCTTGGTCGAGTTGACTCTGAGCGTGTTTGATCAACATCTCCATGACTGATCCCGGTTCCCGAAGAGCTCTTTTCCGTAACGGCGGTTCGCAGCTGAGCTCTGGCTCGGAGTCTGTCCCGGCTAGCCTCTTGCGAGAGCCGCCTGAGCTTGACCCGGTCGAGTCGCTGGAATCGGAACCATCGTCTCCGGGGTCTGGATCGGGCTTGATGGCCAACGGCTGAGCTCCTCCTCGATGCTTCCGCGACTTCCGTTTCTTGCGGGAATCCTTGCGACCTTTGCCTCGCAGGATGTCGGCCAGTTTCTGAAGAGGGTCGTCCTTCTCCTTCTTCCGCTTCTTTTCCTTTTTGGCCAGTGCTGCCTGCGTCGACGTCTGCACGGCTTGCGCCAGCAAGGTCGACCCTGCCCCTGCCTTCCCAGCCAGTTGTTTCATCAAATGTCTGGTACCAGAATCGTTTGAACCCCCCGGTGGCACCAGACCAAGTGGGGTCTGTCGGAAGGGGTTCAGGGTCGTCCCTGCCACAAGACGGGAGGTCCCCTGTGCAGAGGCGGAAGATTTTCTTCGCCGTCCACCACTCGAGTCCACGTCTGGAGGGGCACGGTCTGGACCAGCCTGACCTCCAAGAATTCTCTCCTTGGTCTTGCGCAGCAGTGAACGAAGATGATCTGGACCACCCTCTGGTGGCGACTCCTCTTCTTCCTGACTTTCCCCCTCGTCGTCGTCTCCAGACAAGACACTGATGACTGGGGGTCCAGCAGTCGGTCGATCGGCACGTTTGGTGCCTTTGGCGGGCTTCTCTTGTCTGAGAGCTGGTTTCCTCTTGGGTCGAGTGGTCTCGGGCCCACTGCGCGTGGTCTTGGCGGTCCTCTTGGCCTTTGCCTCGGCCTTCTTCAGCAGGGCTTTTCCGATGGCAGTGATATACTCGGCTTGAAACTTTTCCAGAGTCCAAAGCCTGATCTTGGTAGCATGGATTACATGCAGATCGGCCGCCAAACAAGGATCTCCGGGACAAAGATGAACTGCTCCATCTGCAATGAGCGCTCCCACTTCGGCAGCTTGTGCAGGACTCTCGCATCCCAAAAACGATCCAGCGACCTTTCGTCCTTCGATTGTATCCCCTGCCACTTGGTCCACAAGGATTGCAAACCAGCCCTCTACTCCGAGGCCCACCGAAGAGCCTTGAAGATCTACTTCGAGAATGCATCCCATAGGAATGGTCATCCTCTCCCACTCTGGAGACCCACAGGTGATCTCTGCACCCTCGTCTACACCAAACCCCGGATCTAGGGTCCCAGCTTCCACAATTTTTCTGGGCGCCATTGCTTCTCTCACGGGGGTGAGGGAGGCCTGTCCCAAAACGTGTCAGGGGGCTTCTGATGAAACCTCCTGAACGGGTTGTCAGCGGCCTTGCTGACTTGTTGATGTCGACTCCCTGCACGGTGAGTCTTCTTCTTCTTCCGTCCCTTGTTGGAGGAATGTTGATGATAATGATCTCTCCTGCGCTGACTCCTTGAGCGCTGCCGATGATGCTGGTCTGTACCTCGGTCGTACGAAGACCTGTAGTGTCGATCAGAGTGGGCACGACTAGTGTCAGCCTCCCTCCGATGTCCACTCTGCACCTCACGAGATGAACGGGGACATCGGTCCTCCTCTTCTTGCCTCCGCCTACGCTCCCTCGAGGGATGGCGATGAGGTTGCAAGTGAACTTCTCTCCTGGGAGAGCGCTCCTTCGAAGGGGCACGATCGTAATCCGCCTCACTCCTGAGCCTTTCACTATCCCTTTCTTTTGGCGGTGAAGGGGCACGGGCAGACCCAGCCTCCTCTCCTTCGCCAGCAGCAGCCTGATGTCGACGCCGCGGCAAGTCCTCTCTGTTATCAGTCCTCGCCTTCGGGGCTGGAGTGACACCAGGTGGCTTCTCGTCTTCCTTCTCCTCAGCCCTCCTTCAGAGGAGCCTTCCGTGTGCTCGGAGCTCTCACCCTTCTCCTTCTTGACCTCCTCTGCAGGAGCCTCCACAGGCTTTGGTGGGTCAGGAGCTGGCGCTTCTGGGACCTCAGGCTTGGCCTCTTCAGCGGCCACAGGAGCAGCACGGGAAACCCCAGCTGCCACAGGTGAGGAAGCCCTGATGCGACCTCCTCCGGCAATTCCCAGCCGTCTGAGTGCACGTACGTGCCGTACAGCACTCACGAGGAGATCGGCTGCCAAAGCCCTGGAACCTGCCTGTCCCCAAGCCAGCCTAAGCTCCCCACCAATAGCCTCGTGGGCGGAACACGCTAAACACCAAGTGTCTGACAGGTGTGGGTCAGCCTGATGACACTTGTTGCAACGCCTACTCATCTATTTGAGCCACAATGCTGCCCCCAACACCATAAATCAGTTACCATGCTAACTCATCCAAACAGTCGTTTCGACCATATAATATCTTTATTTATTTATATACAATGATACCTAATGTAAACTAATCTAATCTATGACGAGTCTTTGTATCATCTACGATTGTCTGCATGTCTATCCATCCATTTATATATCCCAAGCCATCAAACATGATCTCGCTACCCGTCCTTTATCGCAAGGTTTTCGGGTGTCTCAGCCGGAACTGTTGGATGAAAGGCAGCTGTTTGTTTGTGTGTGTGTGTGTGGGTGTGTTTCTTTAACATCCAACAGCAAATCTGATGCGCTCTGTAGAGAGACTTCATGTGCGCGGTCCAAACCACGCTCTGCAACCAACAAAAAAATTATCCATGGTAACTGGATGATCCCATACTTTTTACCCCAAGATCCCATGGTTTAAAACATCACTTTCCACTTCAAATGGCCATAGATTGGGTGTCAAATGTCATCAAAACATATTAAAACATTCCATATTTGGTTTGGTTTAGATCCCCATTTAAATCCCTGCTTTTTTTGGGTGAAGTCCCCATTTCTTCCTGTTCCAAAACCCCCATGGAAAAACTCCCAGGCGAGGCACCACCTCCACACGCTCCACCCCGGGCGGGTTCGGCAAACAACCGATGTGCAGAAAGCCGTCCTTGTACTTCTCACCTTTGCCTTGGTCGGTCATCTCCAACTTATCGCGCGACGAGATTCGGTCAAGGGCCGGATTTTTGCTGGGTTGATGGTCATCCCATAGTGGGAATCCGTTTACATCATGGATATTAAAAAAAACAAGATGGATTGATGACCACCACCCAATATGGGAAAACAAGCCATGGTTCTTATTACAATGGCATAAAACTCATGGCCATGATAAAATATGATGCTAATTGACGCTAATTGTAGGGAAAATGATGGAAAAGGATTGTTCACCCATGGATTTACGGATTGTGAACCCATGGATTATTACCTCATGATTATATATATATATATATACCGTATACCAGTCCTTCGAACATCCCTTTGGAATTGTCAAAGCTGGAAACGAGCAGCAAACCCCATTCAAGCCAATCGAGGTCGGCTAGTTGTCACTACCAACGCGCATCGGACTCCGGAGATTCTTTGAAGAATCATGGCGTGGCATCACCATATCCCAAGATTCAGAAGACCCCCAAGGGTTTGGGGGCGTCTCTCCCCCCTTCTCTTGGGATCCCCTGGCCCAGGGATGTCATATGTCAGGCTTTGCACCAAAAAACTGCGGCCCTGGAATCTGATCGTCGCATTCAAGATAGTCATACGTATGGACGGATGGGTGAAAAGCCTTCGAATTTTGTGCTATTTGTACTGGTTCAATCCCCACTAAATCCTTGACCGAAAATCCGATGTCTATCCCGAATGTTTGGTGGATCCAGACCCCTATCTTCAACACTTGCAAGGTCGTACCCCCCCCTGTTGTCTTTGGGGGTTTCTAAAACCCATCAAATTGTCGATATATCTAACGTAACATAAACCCAATCGATCTCCTTAACTTCCCTGCTTGGTAAATCCCCATAATCGCCAATCGTGGTTTATCCTATCTTTTCTTACTAACCGAGTACTAACCGAGTCACCACAACCTCCTGACTACAACCTAACTCTGCAACTAGACTTCGACCAGTTCAATTTTTTCTCAGTAACTTCCCCATCGTGACTTACCCTCTGGTAAACTAACAGTTTGCTATTGAAAATGCCCAAAATAGTTGATTTTCCCGTGAAAAATTGTGATTTTCCGTGGCTATGTTGTATGTTTACCAGAGGGTACCACTCCCCCATCCCCCCAGCCCCCCACCCCCATCCCCTATGGTTTTTCTCCCAGGCACCCAGCTGCACGAAGGCTCCATACTCCTTGGTGCACACCACCAGGCCCTGGTGGATCGTGTTCTCGCGCGGCATCACGGTGCCCGTGGTGCGCTTCCGCGCCAGGCCGGTGGACTTCTGAAACTGCTCGGCGTCGTACTCCCGGTAGCTGGTGGCCTGGACCAGCCCGGAAGAAGCCAGGATCTATGTGTGTATATATATAATAGCTATATATACAGATATATGTACATGACATAATATACAGTATGTATAATACATATAACTTGTGAGGATATATTTAATATAGGATCAATGCATAATCTTTAGAATTTAGAACCAATGAAGGGTTGATGTTGTACATACAATTATGATCCATGAGTCTCTAGTAATAAAGGTGACTGGCCAGAATAAGTATGTTTGGGGTGGTGCCATGAAGCACTATTTCAGGGCGCAGTCTACCAGAACTCATTGAACAGTTGATATTGCACATAAACCACAGATGTGGATACAAGTGCCTTGATACTGAAATATAGAAAATTATAGAAAAGTGTTTCTAGGATGGCAGTTCGATGAATTTTTCCCCATATTCTCCAGGTGTCCAACGTTTCCGCATCTTTTGAGGGCTTGCCATAGTTCAGAGTGCCATGCCCAAATCCAGGGCAGGTCACCGTTGAGGAAATTCACCGTAGATGTTTACAGGAAAGGGCCCCCAAATGATAGGTAAACTGCTTCGTAACTAGGCTAACGATTGGATTAAAACAGTGGATATACAAAAAATATGTTTTCTAGAGTTCCAAAAAGGGTCCTACAATCAACTTGTTGGGAGGGAGCCCTTCTTGTACCATCTAAAAGCTCAACCACCCCTGGGACCTTCTGTTTGAAGCCTGTCTCTGGCTTGGAGATTCGAAACTGTCCGGCCACAAAGCCTCAAAGGACGACTGGGCGACTGGATGATGCACAGCAAGCCCCAGAAAAGATGAGGAAAAGAAAAGTCCAATCCTAAAATCTACTATGTATGGAATTGTAAGAAATTATGAATAAGGATATATCATGGATTATAAGTAATTATCCTAATACTACTATACAGTAAGGCATTTATTACTATACATACATGTGATATACATATACATATACATATACATATACATATAGATATACATATACATATATATATATATACACATGGATTAGTTAAAATTAGTTTGGATTATGAGCAATTTAATGAAAATGATCCTAAGAAGATCATTTATTTTTCCATTTTGAAGGTTACTATAGGGTATACCCAAGTTGGGTTGGAGTTTGGGGATGCAACTTCGCTTCTCGTGATCCTGGCACACCGAATCGGTGACAAGACGCCATTCATGGTTCGCCAGCTTCACCAATCCGCCACCCATCCGGGGCGGTTTTCAAAGGCGGTTGTGCTGTCGCCGGGAGGCTCCCCGCGCAAGTGGTGTGTTGAGATTGCATCAAAGCCTTGGAGAAGCTTCCCACAGCAGGGGAGACCTACTGCTTGGCGATGTTTTTTGGGCACCTGAAACAAGTTCTTCAAAGCTTGTGACATTACCTTCAGGGATGATGAACAGGATGGAGTGGTGTGCAAGTTCTTTTTCTCTACTGTAAAAATGGAGCCTGATTTGTTCTATCTTTTGGTTTGAGGCCGCTTGAAACAACCGGACATCTTGATGATTCTCTTGAAACTGTGTTTTCAATCTGAATCCAACCACCTGACCATGCTCGTTGAGCCAAAGCTATCAGAGGTTTTTCTTGCTGCTTGCGAACTGGTGACGTGTCAGGATGGTTCAATCCTGGGCTGTTAGATCCAAACATACCCTTGAAAATCTTACTTGTGCTTAGCAGAGCAGGGAATGAGGGAATGACCTATAATAAACCATTAATAATCATCCCATTCCCATCCATTCCCCCATTCCCTACTAAGCACCAGTAAGACTTTCAATCGTTTTATTCCTTTAGTCCATAGGGGTCCGCAGTGTATTCTCCAATCATGGTCCAGACTTCCACTAACAACTAACCAAATTTCAAACTAAGGGGCAAAACCCACAAGATGCATAAGACGTATCCACTTGTGGCCAACCGATCCACTTTTGAGCCAACTCAAACTTTGCCACCGAGGAAAAATTCCAAGTTCCATATCGCAGCACGCGCAGCATCATTTTGGCTCGCGGGCACTTTGTCCCTTCGATGCCTGCCAAAACAGCTTGGGAGAATGGGCCCGGCATGGGTCAGAAATAACAAAAAAAAAGTGGTGAACATCCCAATCAATATGGACTCACATATCGAACACACACTTGGGTGAACGCACCAATCATGTCGGATTCGAGGGACACACACTACTGAAAATAAATATGCTAGACACAACTCTGAAGTACGGGCTGTTGTGGTTCCAAACCTACTGCTTTGCAGCCATTTGTTGGGTGCTAGCGCCATCGTCATATTACCCAATACCATGGATTGTTCATGAAATTCCCTCATACCGGTTGCTTTGCATGCCCATGCTACTGGCTGAAATAAGGCGCGTTATTGAGCACACACACCCACTACCAGTAGACAAGAGATCAAATCTACCGGGTAGTTTACTGCAAATCCATACAAATGCCAATCTTGATGAAGGCCATGCTTGATGTTCTTCCCCTATGACTGATGACTCGTCATTCACGAGCTTGAAATTTCCAGACTTGTAGGATTGCTCATCCAGCCATGGAGCTGGAACTGGAATCGGAGAACTATTCCAACCACTCTTCTGCGCAAATCACATAGAATATATAAGCCAACCATTCGGGTCGTTACCCCCTGGCTTACCCACTCTGCTTCGCATCATCCCTGGTGAGGGCTGTCTATGTCCCCTTTTTGATTTGGCTACGGGTCACAACCCTGCAGCCCTGGTGAACATGAAAACAGTTGGGATTCAAAACTGTAGGTGTCGAATGGTCTTGATCCATAGCCATCTACCCATATAGAGGTTGATTAAACAGGGGATCCCCAAGTCACCATGGCTTTCAATACAATTTCATGGTCATCCATTCATTTTCCTTGGATCATTTGGGGGTACCCCTATTACTTAGGAAACATTAAAATTGCACAAAATGGGGGTACCCCCATGATTTCGGAAAACCTCCATATTTCCCCAGACTCTTGGACCGGCGCTGCGGCACCTTACAGAAAGGTCACCACACCGAGACCTCGCCGCCGGCGCTGCCGGCTTGGCAGCAAGCAATTTGGAGCCAGGAAGGACATGGACGCCTGGCAATTGACCAGTTTCCAAGGGGATCTAAGGGATTTCTGGGGATCTATGGCTACCCATGAACCAATGGATATACATGGTATAATTATGGGTATAATATATGGAATAATGGAAAAATCTGGTATAATGATCATATATTTCATCTACTGTATAGTGGGTTGAATATTGCGGTTTGTCTGAAAATGATGGGAAAAGAAACATCAATCCACTGGTCCTCTGGTTCACCGTCATTTACCCTCTTGAGTGGCCATTTTATGGGTATACCCCATTTTCATGATGGGCCCCCAAGTTGTGGGCTGTATTCATGATGTTCTAAGCTCTTGGAATTTGGGGGGTTCTCCTAAATTTTCAGACAAAGCCAAAATGGTTGATTTAGCCAATGCAAATAGGGGATCGGTGTTTTTTGCCAGGAATTTCAAGCGGGGAAGCATGGTTTTGCCCCAAAAATTATGGCTTTCCTGAAATCCATTGATCCAGTTCTGGGATAATTCTGTGGTTGATCATCATGTTCCCAATTGGTCATTTCGGCCTACCAATTTCCAGACAATCCCATGTCTAACATGGTGAAATGGAATGAAACCAGTCCCCCTTCCTCGCTGGAAACCTTTCCATGTTGTGCCCCGGCACTTCCTGCGCCCACTGGTTCATACCACTCACAAATACTGGGCGCACAATGAAAAAGTGCATCATGGTTCAAAAAGGTTGTTTCCTTGGGACCCATATTATTTTGGTGGGTGCATTGGTTGGTGCAACTGCCGTATTGCCCGCACAATCATCTCCATTTCGAGTAGCAGTAAATGTTAGTGTTCCTAATGTTTATAGAACAAATATCATAGTTTACCAAGTTTGACTCACACAATGAGTTCAACATAAGTCGCAATTTCACTTAGATACAAGAAACATCTCCAAGTCCAACCAGCACGGGCGCTTCGAATATGATCTTCCCCGCCAACCCTGGAGCATGGTGAACTGGTGAATGGATTGTACTCAAGTGCTCTGTGCATAACTTGGATCCATTTCAATCAATTCATCTTATATATTATATATAGTTGCATAGATAACTTTGAATGTCTGGTTTTCCATGGTTTTCCTACATCGCTTCAAGGCCTAGGTTTTTGAAGAAATCAGACTACGCTGGGTGTCAGGGCCACGACCAAAGGGTGACTTTTTCTTCAAAGTGCTTCAAACATTGTATTGTGGTTAGCCTGCAGGGACGATCTTTGCAGCCCTGCACCAAGGATAAAGACCGCAAGCAAACATCCAAAGAAGCGTTCAAGTGGGCGGAAAATAACGCGGCAGCAACTCTCGATGGTATCACAGCTTCAGAACGTCGATCATCTTGACCCGACACTTCAGCATCGGCAAACTCCACTGGCAAGCACTTGAAGAACTTGGAGGTGGGAGAATGCTACCAGGACATCCGTCTCTTCTTGTTCACATGAGGAAAAAGGCCGTCGTTCTTTGTGTCGACCGAATAGACAGCCTTCGCAATGAAGGCAAGACGCTGGAAGGGATCCTTGATTTCAGGACAGCGTGGGAAATCATGAACGATCACTTTGAACCAACAATCATGTCCTCTGTAACAGGCATCCTTGTAGCATTTCAGGCGCCGGTTGCCGCACACGACATACTTCTTGCCCTCGTACTTTGCAGCCACCAAGGCTGGTATACGGTGAGGATTCACACTTCCATCGATAAGCCCTTGTGTCAAGGTATCCAGAGGCTTATCCTTACCGCAACCATGCAAGAAGCAGTCACTGACCTGCCCGTGGCCAAAGCGTACGTCATCGTCGCTTGCGCGACACCACTCAATGGCCCGTTGAAACCTCTCCTCTGCATCCTCACATCTTGCAGGGTCCAATTCCCGCGTTGCATTCTCGGCCAGAACTGACTCTGGTAACCACGTTCAGTTTCTTGCTGATGATGCCTTTCCTGGTAGTTTTCCTGAGGATGGTGGTCATTGCCCTGCAACTCATCCAAAAGGCCTGCCAGGTTGAAACTTGCACTGGCGAATGATTTGTTCCACTGGTTTGTCTAAGTATAATGTATGATAATGTGTGGTTCAACCCACACCATACCCATCTGCTAGCTCCGCATTTTGGAGGGGCTGCGGCTTACCAAGATGACAATGGTTTCTGGTAAATAGAAGGGTGCATTGCGTGCCAAGTTCCAGATGTTGTTGTAGGTAGGTATGCGTCAAAATTGAACTTGCGACATTGATTGATGAAATGAAATGGGATGGTATACTAGTAATAATGGACTCAAAACTGGTTCCCTGGGTCTTATACCCAAACGGAGGTAGCCGATCTATGGGGTTCTGAATTCAGCCATCCCTTGGCAAAAGGTCATCTATGCTATCAATGCACTAATTATATAATTGTTCCCACATTTGAAAATGTTTTTCTCTGCAAGACTCAGCTACCACAATAAGTTATGTGGTATGGAAAAGCAACTTGGTCGTCATGCTAGTTTTGATTTCCTGGCAGTATGAATATAGATTGCAATATACATCCATCACATCCAACAACTAGTCTCTGCATCTTCAGGTGTCAAAAGACAGATTGACGAGGTCCCACAACCCTGATGTCACTCCCGCCTACACAATAGAAGAAAAACACTACAATTGGATATGGCCATGGATATGACTTCCATGTAGGAAATTTGGGGGGGCATCAGTAGATGAATCCATTTTTTGAATTCAAAATAAACACAATCTATTGCTGACCAGAAGCTGCTCAGAAATTTTGGTGGTTGACTCTCCATCCTTCACCGCTTTGGTTGTTTTAGTGAGTGCATCAACAAATAAACCCAACACATTGGTCGCAGATAATCCTTTCGTCCCAAAATCAAATACCCTTCAAATGAAACCCTACCATCGGATTCAATCATTTTGGGAATCCCTCATTGGGTGATTTTATACTGAGGGGGACTGGGATTGCTACCATTTACTATGGTTGAATTTGTTGATGCTAAAAAGAAAACATCTACCCTCCTTTACACCAACAGAAATGTGGAAAACCCACCATTTGTAGATCCTTTTCCGAATGGGTCTCACCGGTCTCACCATGGTTAGTTTCCACATCTATATTAGTTTAACCAAGGGTAAACTCCCATGTTTCACCGCAACATCTCCCCATGGCGACCACCTTGCACTGCCGTGTCGAAGGTCTCGGTGACATCGGAACCGCCGCAGTGGCTACGCACCTCGTCGAAGGCCTCGTCTCTGGAGCGGTCGACGTGGAGCCAGCGGCGGAAGGTCTCCTTCAGATCATCCGAAAGACGCCAGGCCTGAAGGAGCAGTGGGAGGGGGGTGTCATGTGTTAAAGGTACCTATCTATCTACCTACCTACCTACCTAGCTACCTACCTACCTATCTATCTGTCTATCTATCTATCTATCTATATATATATATATATGTGTGTGTGTGCCGTGTATGATACATGTATACGTCATATGTCACCTGTACATGTAATTATAGATGTATGTGGGTATGTCTGTATGTGTATATATATGTATAATGTGAGAATGCCAATGCTATGAAACCTACTTTTGGGCATGGTTTGTGATTGTTGTTTTACAACCCATGTGTGGCGAGTTTGGGGATGGTTTATTGTTGGGTCTACCACGTCACATATGATACCTATCTATACAAAGGCTTCTCCAACCCCTTAGAACCATGGACAACAATCCTGCGATATTCATATATGTACATGGTACCATATGTATTTATGAAAATGCTATGTGTGAATACGTATAACCATATATAGTATTAATACGTTATATCATTTATCATATGTCATATATATGTCATATATATATATATATATACATCATATATATCCTAAATACCATATATAATGTATATCATGTATAGCATATATATCATATATATCGTATTTATCATATTCATCATATGTATCATATATATATGTATGTGGTATATATATGTGTGTGTATCATAGATATCAAATATCATAGGTATCATATATCATACGTATCATATATATATCATAGATCTTTATATATACCATATATCATATATCATATACAATATGACATATAGAATATATAATATAGCATATAGAATATATAACATCTCATATGCATTCATATATCATGTTCATAAATATGAATCATGTGTATATATATATATACATTGTAATATACAGATATAAGTTTCATAACCCACTACAAGGCAATCATGGATCCAAAAAGAAGAAATGGGCTGTGAGAACCTTGTTTTTGCTGTTCACAGGGCAGTTTGAGCAGTAGCAACAAATGGATCCCAACCGACGATGGTCGCATCAATCCAAAACAGAAAAAACACGTGAACACAGTTTTTCAGATGTCTCAACTTGCGAACACATTTGAAGATGTCTTCAATTGCGAACAGCAATACCCTCTGGTGAACTCACAGTTCGCTATTGAAAATGGCCATAGAAATAGCGGATTTTCCCATGAAAAATTGTGATTTTCCATAGTTCTGTTAGTTACTTCACCAGAGGGTAAGGAATCCCAAGGCCCAAGGTGTGCACAGTCCCCAACGGAGAGTAAAGATCCCCAGTGACATTGTAGCTGCAATTACCATAGGAACAAAATGTGGATATCATAAGTATGCGTTGCTTTTGGCGAACGCACAAACAAAACCGTGGATTTGAGCTCATGAGCTCCATCCCCATGAAAGAAAAACAATAACACGTTGCTGGACATAGAAGGTTCCTTACATGTCCTCTACTTGTTTTTTGGGGGAGACCAATACACCACTATCTAATACACTGACGACTTCGTGTAACGCCTAATCCTCCAAAAAGAAACCGTGCAAATCCAATGTGCACCGCTGCCCCGGCCGAGGCCCCCGACGTGCAAAGAAGTTCCGTTCGCCTCAGGGAACAAGAAATCGCCATCCCGGTATCCATCAGGGCGGAGCCATTTCTTGAAGTCCCAAATCAGGTCCTGGAAAACGTTCTCCTCGACGGGGCACAAAAGGGATACCCGGTTGGGGAGAACTGACTAAAGTGGGAATTTCAGATGCGTGAAGCATCTAGAATTTGGATGTAATGAGGATACAATGGAATGATGAAATATATCATGGGGTTATTTTGGGTTATTTATTTTTGAGCAACTGCTTCGTGACAGGCTGTGTTTGTGGTGTTAAAATAACCAGTCATAATGCGATGACAATGACAACCCATGAAGCGGGCACTTGCGGTCACCGTGGCTTATTAACGACTTAATCAGTTGGTGTAAGGAACTAGGTTAAGGATTGCTTTATGGTAGATATATATCCGTAGGTTTGATGGGGCTTCTGAACCAACTTATGATTGGGGAATACCGCCTTGCAGGGTCCAAAACAAAAGGCAAAGGTGGTTTACAGATTGAAAAAAACTCCACTTTATGACAGTTGGCTAATGGCGGCCAACAACCTATGGTTGGCTACTAGTTGGTTGATGGCTAATGGCTATTGGAAAATGCTGCAATGCCAAACATGACATGGTTGGTTTTCATGGGGATTCCCAAGTGTTAACTGGGATTGATCCCCATTACATGAAGGGTAGTATGACCCTCGAGAAAAAAAAAAAAAAACATCAACCAGCTGGTGTTTTTTGAAGTGCTCAACTCAAAAACTGTCCGGGAACACGGCATTGGCTGTGGTTGGTGAGGCATGATGGGGGCTGATCATATTCCAGGTGAGGATCTACATTCGGAGACGTTCCAAACCGGGAACCTGAGTATGTTCAGCCACGGGCATACGCAGCAAATCCACTAACCATACTCAGCCATTGTGCTAAGCAACGCACACACCAGAGCCCAGTCAGAACATGTGAGCCGTGGAGAAAGTTGAAAAATTCGATAAAATTCGATGGGAAGTTTCCGACCATGCAGTTTTAACAGGTTTTAACAAAGAAATCCAGTGAGATTTTGGTTCCCAACCGGGGATGGGAAGCTTAGAACCAGAGTGGCCGGGCTGGACATCCCCTGAGACCCCACAAGTAGAATCTGGGTATCGATGGAACCGTGGGGTTTTTGATGGTTCTCATGCAACTGGTGTAAAGCTGTGAATTCCTGGGTCTCATGACTTGACTGACCAAAAGGTGCCAGTGTCATCACAGCTCGGGATGTCCATTCCCCCAAGTAGCAGCTGGAATTGCATGGACTAATACCCCATGAAAGATAACTGTACCGAAAAAAAACCGTTTTGCCTGGTCAAATCCCGTTATTTGTGTCTGGGATTCGGAAAATAGCCCCATTCACAGTTCCCTCCTAACCACCAAAGAGTTGTTGGTTGATGGAGAATCTGGATACCCCTTGGTCCTTAGCTCGCTCCCTCCTGGTGAAATCTTCGCGAAACTGTAATCCCATGAGAATCCCATAGAAAACTTCTTATTTGACCATCACTTTTTTCCTTTTTAGCTAAAGCATATCAAATGCCCCCTACTTACCCTCTGGTACTTTAATCTCTGGTACTTTAATATAGCTTTGGAAAAGTACGATCATTTTATAGGTAAATTGATGCAAATCATCAATGGGCCATTTTCCATAGCTATGTGAAATTACTGGAACCGACCGAAGAACGACGACCCTCTCCTGGAAGGCCTGCCAGCGATTCCTCACTTCCCATCCCGCCGCATGGCGATATGCGAGGATTTCATCTTTGCGGGAACAGATGGAGCGCATCGTCTCGTCCTTGGAACGAAAAAAAACGAAGAAGGGGGACATCAGGAAGCCCTGTATAGCCTGTGACATGCGGATGGATCAGCATAGGTTGTGCATAAATATGACTCTAGTATACTATAGAGATTTATATATATTATGTTTTGTTGATGAGTTCAAGATTGATACTTGATCGGAACAACATTGAACAACGTGTTTGTTTACAGTATAAACATATGAAGCTACCACACAACTACCAGCCTGAGAATCTGAGAATAGCCCATTTTGAGAGTCAGCTGGTGGAATGCTAACTATTTTCAGGAACAAATCAATTGATGAGGATGTACCAATGGCATCCAATGGCGGTATAACCAACATAGGGAGGTTTATCCACCGACTTCACTGGACAGTATAAACAATGAACGTGTGAGGTTTGCCATCACCCCAACGTATAGTTCGACCCTGAGAATGGCCAGTTTTTCGAGGGAAAGTAGTCTTCCAACCCCCCATTCAGTCAGGGTCTATGGTTGCAGGACGTAGATCCAGTCTTGCATCTCTGTCTGGTTTTTACCTTTACGAGACCTGGTGTAGAATTGTGTAGAAATATTACCCTTACGGTTGGATCATCATTCATCATCCCATCCCTCAGCCCGCAATACATTGGTTCTCCCTGGTGAACCAACCATCAAGCATCCGTACGCTCCAATTTGTGGAAGGTGTGCCGCTGTCCATCATCTGTCTCGACAACGAAGAAAATTAAGGGACACCCCTGATAAGGGTCGCGCTTGTTCCAGTCCGAGGCAATGGCAAAACTCTTGATTCCAGGTCTTGTAAAAAGGGACTTCTTCCGTTCTTCTTGGTGTCCTTTGATGATCCCAGTCCATGGGCGACCTGATTTGGTGAGATCAATCTCAACCCATTGCCGGGTCTCCAATGATTTCAGGAGTGCTGGTTGCGCATTCATGCGGATGTCACTCAGACCCTCCTTGGAGAAGACTGGAACTTCCTGCTCTTGGCATCTGCTCCACATCTGCATGTTCTGCCAAAAGCCATGGTTTTGGATGTCGTAGAAGCGCTGCAGTGGTTCCTGCGGCAGAATAGAGCATATCTCAAAAACGCCCAAGATCATCCAAGAACCATGTGTTTATCATTGTTTATCATTAGGTTCCCAATTTCTTAGCGGCCAATCTTGGCGTATCCGATAGAACCCCACTTCTTGCACAACCCCAGGTGGTTCCTGCGGAAACCAGCCACTGCTTCTGACCTCATCCACGACCAATTGCTGGACTTTGGTCAACTGCATTTGCTCCGTCCTCGGATCCCGGCAGATCTGTGCCGCCAGACCCAAACACCCGGCGCGAGTCCGATGCTTCACGTCTCGGCCCAGGGCGATGACGGAATATCCTCCATGCTGGAAGTGGTTGGTATAAAAAATGTTGGGGAGGACTCGGTGGAAGTCCTGCTGCAGTGTTCCTGGGAGATCTTCACTTTGAGGCTCCTCTTTCACCCCTGCAGCTGTGTAGAACCAGCTCTTGGCATCGGCAAAAATCCTGGCCTGGGCATCCTCGCATAGGACCACCAGGGACTCGCGGTACCACCAAATCCACGAACCGGACACCGGCAGCCAGGCACTTTTGCTCACCGCCTGAAACGGGGCTCGAAGACATTGGATTTACTATGCTTTTGCCATGCGTTACGATGATTTACCCTCAACAGATTGCCATTCGTAAAAATTGGCAAAGTGATTTGAGAATCCCACTTGGATAACTTGGGCTTTGGTGTTTTCCCACCATCTCTGAAGCCACTTCCCACCTCTGGCCGATCTCGCCACTCCCAACTCTCGGAACTTTCCTTTGTCTGTCCCGGTGCCGGCTGCAGCTGAACCACCTGCGCCGTCCGTGCTGCAGCCAGGTACTTGGAAAGCACTGGAGGGTGGCAGGAAATCGCGCCCTCCACCAGGAGGCAAGCCACCGACAACGCCAAGAGTGCAGCGCGCTTTCGCTCCTGCTTGTTGCCTCGGGCTATGCCATGCCAAGCAGGTGGCAAAAAACGGGGACATGCATGCAGAATCCATGCTGTGAATGGTTGATTGTCGATTGTGGTCAAGGAGAACCAATGGTTGTGGGTATCCAAATTTTTTGGACATACCCAAAGCCCCCAAATGCCTCCTGTTTTTTACATGGCATGCAAACAACAGATTGAACATGCTGCACTCAATCCTACCAAGCTGCTTCCGAGTCCAAGAGCGTGCAAATCTCTGCCATTACGCAGCCAGCTCAGGTATGTGGTATGACCGCAGCGATCCTCCAGTTGATTCAGCAAATTCTCCAAGCCCATGACTTCTTCGAAGGGCCACTCCTTCTCACAGTCATAGCAATTCTGCATCTGAAGCAACCGCTGGGCCATGCTTGGAAAATCTCTGGTCGTTTCGTTCTTCAGATCCTCGGCGTCCAGAATCACCAGCTCAACTGAGCTGCGTCCAAACCAAAAGCTGGCCCTTTGAATCCGTTCCATGGCTGCACTGCTGCTGGGTGAAATGGAAATCTCAAGGGTGATGGATATGTTCAAAGGACTGTCTACCCTGGATTGATAAAACTCCTGTTTTGTGATGATTTAAGTCCAATCATACACGATACCCCTGTGAAATGAACTGTCCTGGCTCAAAATAGGTGGCTAGCATCTCCCCTCACAAGATCTCACAATCCCTGACAGCAGCTATGCGACGGCATCTTGCAGAAATTACAAGAAGAAATACTCTGGCACCGGTTGAATGTGGATATGTCCCCTGTTCAATACATCTTGTGAGCAATAAAACAGTTTCATCACCCAAAAAACATCACATCTACAGTACCCAGTCTGTTTGGCATAGCACTTCCAAAAATCCCCAGCAAAGTGCTGGTAGCCCTCCGGGAAGCCCCTCGGGCATCTCATCTGGGATGATTCTGCCATGGATTCCTTGGGGAAGTACCATGCGAATTAGCGGAAAGGGGAAGATTCAGCCCAGCCACTAGGACCAGGATGGAAAAGTCCTCGCCTTTAGACCTGGGACATCCTGGGACCTGCCAGGAAGACAGACCAATGATCCGCATCAGCCATGACCCCCAGAGGCACCTTGCTTGTTGCCTTGTTTGCATCATGCAAAGCCTGTGCAAACAGGCGTCAGAATTTCAGGGGGTTGCTGGTTGATAAGGCTCTCATTCGTTGTTTCTCATCCCTAAGATGACCACCGACTTGGATAAGAACTTCGGGTCCGCAAGGATTCTTCCTATCGCCAGGAAAGCATTCGATCTTGCTTGTTTGGGGCGTTTCAAGGGCCTGAAGCACCCAAAAGCCATCCCATTTTCAGTGCCTTCATGTTGCTGAACTCCCGAAACTCAATCCTGGGCATCAAGCAAAAACAACTGGAGCTGGCCAAAGTTCAGTGTCAGTTGAGTGGATATCCCACACCCCTGATGAGTGAGCTTTGTTCAGTGTGGATCCGCTACCCTGCCACAGGTTGGCTACTCTAGCGTTGGCGCACTGCCCTAAACCCAAAAATATGGCTTTGGAAGATCGCATTCCTGTTGGAACGCACCAGAAATATCCAGAAATCAGATTTTTACCAATGATCAAAGCCGGACACCCTGGTCATTCCGAACAATCCATCTCCAGGATTAAAAGTTCAGCGAAAACCAAGGTCCATATCCCCAAGATCATGGTGTTTCCTAGTGACTGGGATGAGCCCTACGGCCCCAAGGGCCCTGATGGCCCTGTAGCTGAGCTGCGCATTTTTGTGGTTCTGAACCTGGCGTCAAGTACGGAAAAGGTCCCGGATTTGTAGATCATGTTCCGAACGGGTTTCCTCATGGGGGTTTTCCATCTCTATCTGAACAGAAACTGGAGGCTACACCATGGAAACTTCACTGGAGGAAGCCATATCAGGTCGGATCCACCAGTGAGATGGGCGTAAAATGGGATCCGTCCTCCATGTTTGTTGAAATCCCTAGACTCCCCTAGACATGACCCATGTTTCTTGCTGATTATGCACATGATAGTCTTGATGGTTCAAGCACCAGAATTCTATGGTCCCATGGCCCGCCAAAAGACTTGTCTGGGACAGGTGATATAAGATAAAATCACGATGGTATCAAACCACATTGACATACTACATTGACTATATATTTCTATTACTAGGTCTATATCCCAAGGTTTCCCCGGGAATCCTACGCCGCAGTGTCCCCAGGAGCCTCAGACTGGTCCCGGGTGGCTTTCAATTCGTCGTCCCCGCCACCGGCGTCGGTCTTCATGAGCTGCGCTACTTCCCGATCTCAGTGGCTGGGGAAAGGACGAAAGGAGAAGCCACTGAGATCGAAAAAACATGATTGTTGAAGTTACTAACTGGTATGCATGTGTACATATATATATATATACTGTGTACACATACAATACATATAGTGTGTATATATATATATATGTGGCCGCTGTCGGGGTTCAATGCAACCACCATCCAGGGTTTCTGGCAAAACTGGACACAGCTTCAAAGCTAACTTAAAATGGATTTTCAGCTTTGAGGAAACATTTACAGGAAACTCCTGGGGTTGAGCCACCACGTAATGGCTTTGTGCCATGTAAAATTAATGCAAAAAGTGGGATCTGATCTGACGCCACCAAAGCGGAGTTGTTCAAGCCATCCCAAAAGAAAGGGATGCAGATTTGGTGATGCGCTTTATGTCTTTTTTGAAACTAAGAAACTCCAAAAACAAAAGTGGTGAAAGCAAACTCAGAGCAGCTCCACTTTGCACCTCTCAAACCCTAGGATTCGTTGCTTCCAACCGTGGAACATCAGAAACTTGACGACTCGAGGGTGTCATTTCCCTGGACTCCAGTAGAAGCATCCGGGAATGGAGATGCAAAAACGATGAAACCGAAAGTAATGACTACATCCACATCTTCCAAAATTAGAGGGGATGTAGACACCCGACATCTTCTATGGTGCCAGGTTGTAGATCGCAGATTCTGAACAAACTTTTGCCATAGAAAAATGATGGTTTCACCATCCTTTGATTGGGTAAAAGCCACTAGAAAAAAACTGCCACAGTGGCCACACCTTTGGGGCTCCAACTCTCCTCCTCTAGAATCTCCTTGAAGGGATGCTCAAGGATTTCCAAGACATGAAGTCTTTAGTGAATATGTACCCTGGGGTAAACTCACGTGTATATATATATATATATATACATATATATATGTATGTGGAAAGTCTCCATTTTCAATAGGACAATGATCGACAAATGATGGACTACAGGCTACAGGAGGGTAAATAAACAAAATTGAGATGATAGACCTGAACTTAAGCTTACTTGTTGCTTAGACATATCAGAAACTGATCCAGCCGCTTCAGTTGAATCAATCCGGCCTATCTGATTGCTGGTCGAGCCGCCTGACTGGTCATGATCATCCCATCTCCAGATTTTCTTTCTGAACATCTGAATTTCAACCAGCAACCAGCTCTTGGTTTCTGCTACCCTTGAATCATCCAATGACCCAAAAATTCAAGGCCCTGCCAGTTTTAACTGGAGATGTGGGGTTCACCCAATGCTCTAAACCATCCCAAGGACCCAAAGGTGCACTCTAAACAGCTGGTATAGACCCTCCAAAACTGGAGGGTTAAATTCCCTCCGCTTCCGTCTCCTTGGGATCCTTCCCTTCGTCCTCTGGAGGCTTCAGGAGCATCTTTTCCTTGGAACCAACTGGACATCTTTATGTAACAACCCCCCCAGGAAAATGGATAGAAAATGATAGAAAGTGTCATGCTTAATCAGTTGAATCCTAAATATATACATATAGTGCCATGATTGATGTTAATATTCAATGCTTTCAATACATATAGTGGTAATAGTTGTTCGATCTTTAATAGAGGTGAGGTCACAAAAAAAGAACTGTCAGGCTTTTGGGAAAAGGGGAAAACTGATAAATCTAAATCCTATGCATTCCCATCGATGTACAGGTGAGGGGAAAAAAAACGTGGGTGTCAGAAAAAATCGTACCCCAAGATCCATTTGTGGAATCCATCACCATTCCTAATTGTGTAATTCAAATGTTTCGCTGGTTTTTTGAAGGCCAAGTGCCAATTCTTGGTGTTCAAAAATCACATCTTTTCCAACTTGCATATGCTTAGCTCGCAATTCTTCACCAGTTTTGGTCGTCAAATCCCTGTTTAGCCTGTTTTCGTTGCTTGAATATGCTTAAATGATCAGTTTCCACCCATTGATTCATCCTTGATGTTTCCATGTTGCCAAAAATTTCACCAATCCCCCATCCTTTCACCCGCAGCTCAGGTCGCGTCAAAGGCTTCCTGGTCCCGTCCCTCGGCCGCTGCATCGGCGAAGGCCTTGACGGGAGCAGCAAAAAGTGGGGATAGAACGGATATTTTTTGTCCAACAAAAAGCTGAAATGTTTTAAGGGCCTCAAACATGGGAATGCGGATTCAAGAATCAGAAATTGGTGATTTCATGAAGAAAAATTGGTTCATCAACAAAAATATACACAAATGGTGGATTTAATGGAAAGAAAAAATTGGGAAAATCCTGCAATTTAAGCAAGAGACTATTTTAAGGGATTTACTGTCATGGGATCTAACCGAACCAAAAAGTAATGGAATTTACCCTGATAAATTCATAGTTTCCCATGGAAAACTGATATCCAGTTGTTGCATCAACTTACTCAGTACGTTCCAAAGGAATGGCGCTAAACCATCCAGAAATGGACACCTACCTTGGGATTTCGGTTTGTTTCCTGGAGGCTCATTCAGTACAAACCATAGGAACCATAGCTACCTCGCAAAGAAATGATAAGCTCAGCAGGGTAGTGTAGTAAGTATTTCTTCACCAAAACATGGCAAACGAGGAGTCATTCATCTTGCGGTTGACCCAGTCTTGTGGCATCCAAAGTGTCTGGTGAAATCTCCCTTTTTGAGTTTCTCATTTCACATACGATTCACAAACGAAATTGACCGTGCGCTTCCCCCAGGTTCCCTGCAGGCGCGGCCTGATGCGAGACGTCGTTCTCATGTTGCGCAGCTTGTTGCTCTTTGACCTGGGTGAAGAGGCAACGCACGCTTTGTGAAAAATGTGGCATCACATCCTCCTAATATTGCATAGCAATAGACAGCCCCAAAACGAAACCCCGGTTTAGTATTGACTCTGTTCATTTTTTTGGACCCATAGGTGTTTGATATTAGGGGTAAAATTACCTGGGGTATACATCCGATTTACAAATGGGTGAACTTGGGTCCATGCTATTTTGTTTTGCAAACAACTCATATGCACATCCACCAAGAACGTATGCATTGTCAGTACTATGTAGAATCGCAAGTATCGTTAAGTACCATCCAACATGTGCTCACATGCCAAGCGTTACCCATTGCTCTACTAGGAATACATGGCTAGCGGCTAGTGTCTGTCCACAAGATCGTGATGGTCCTGGTGGCGGTTGGGAGACAGAAAAATAAACAACTTGTGTCTGCCTAGGAAGCTTATCTGTAATCTTCGCAGTCCTTTACCATCAAACACCAGATGGATTGAGTCAATGAAAGGACGTTAAAACGCACATCAAACCTACATGCAACCCAATCAAATATCTGTCTTGACATCTACTAGGCCATACACATGTATAGTAGATACGGCCAAAGTATTGAAGATACATTATATATAGAGATTGTATACATAGTGTGTGTGTGTACCCACAAATGGGTTTGTCCAAAAATATGGTATCTGCCAAATACACCGGCTAATCATCTTATCTACTGAAATGGCACTCAATTTGGGGCGTTGATACTCCATTTTCAGACACACCCACATAACCCAAAATGCTGGTTTCATAGTCCCATCATAGTATCCCTTTGTACTCCCACTACATCCCCATTTGGGGCGATGATCTTCCCATGAATTGTCCCACGATAAGACCGATTCAATCCCATTAATCTTATCCACATGACAATATTCATATGTACTGTCAACCATTAACAAAGCCTTGAATGATTTCTTACTGTGGTAACCCCCAAAGTGCTGATTTGCTACTGAAAATCAGGAGCTTTCCAATTAAACGGCCCAGGGGGGTAGCAGCCCGGGATTGAGATTTTTTGATGTGGTTGCTTGAACCAGCCTTGTCACCCAAAGGGTTGATCCCCACCATCCTATGTTTTTCCCTGTTGTTGTTGGGGGGTTCAAACATGGTATAAATATATGTTGTATATATATATATACAAATAAATACTGTATCATTCTGAAGTAATCTGAAGCACATAGAATATGGAATATTCTAAAGTACATATCTCAATCTCATATATATATATATATACATATGAATATACATATGTAACCTATATATACACATATACCCTCTGGTAATCAAACATGGCAATGGAACATTCACCATTTATAAGGGTTTTTCCCACTAAGAGCTCCATTTAGTTCGGGGATTTCCCAGCTTACCACGTGGCTACCAAAGGGCAAAGACCCATAATTTGATGCTTACCCTCTAGTAAACAGTTTGCTATGGAAAATCACCATGCTATGGGAATTCATCAACTATTTCAAATGGCCATGGCTTCAATAGCTAACTCTTAGTTTACCAGAGGGTACATGGAGGGTTTTACCCATACTTTCATGCTTAAAATCCATCCCCACAGAGCTTTGGCAGCCCCTCAGGCCGCCGGACGTGGTCCTTCACAAAGTCCTTCAAGTTTCGCTCCTGCAGGTCGTGCGCTTCCGCCTCGCTCGGAAAGCGTCCAACGCGCAAGTGGAAACCCCCGGTGGACGCCCGGTGATGCCCATGGGGATATGATGGGGATAAATTAATGGGAATGTTATTATATATATATAATACATAAATATATGTATATGTATAATATACATATATATAGGTTGTCTTAGATAAATATCATAGAATACTGTTGCGAGATTAAAATGGACTAAACTGATCTTAAAACATGGGGATTTCATGGGGCAAGTGCATGAAAAAATAAATGACATTGTGCACGCAAATTGCCGTACAATTGCTGTGATGGGATCCCATCCCCTTGTTATGGACCCAGACCCTTGTAGTTGGTGAACTTCTAGTTTTGTTTTTGATGGTTGTAGATCCCAATATATCCTGGTTGATCGTTTCATCCATGTTGTTTTTTCATCCACAATTTATTCCCTTTTTTTGCTGATTCAATCAATTTTCACCCTGTTGTTGATCGTTGAATCGGGTCAGTTCCTCGATTCACCATGTTTCATGAGGACCAATCCTCATGTTGGCGAAATCCAACTGGCCACGCCTTGGCTTGGCGCTGCCACTGCCGCAGCCATAGGGCCTCCTTCTCCAGGTCATCTCGTTGCGCTGAGTCCTGGATGGTGAGGTGTTGCGCTCTCTGGGGATGTGGGGAATTTCACCCAAAGATGGGATTTATATAACTTGACTCAATGAAAAATGCTGATTTGCAGATTCAATCGAATCAAACACATAGAATCGTCGAATTTGTCACTATTTTACATTGGGATATTACTTGTCTGCTTCTTTTTGAGGGTCCGTACATGGTTCTTTTGTGTGAAGCATCAAACATTTGATCAATGATGATGATCTTACCATCAAGATTGCAGTTTTTTTCAATGAATCACGGATTTACTTGGCAACAAAGTTGGAGCACCCTGTTTTGGAAGACTTTCCAGCAGTTCTCCCTATAAACTTCAGAGGTTCCACACAACCATGAAAAATGATCAAAAATGATGATAGATTTGGATTTTACCGTCGAGACTGTGGATTTCACCAATCAATATGTTAGATTTCATTGTCCGAGCATATCTGCACATGGTGTCTGCAAGAATTTGAGTTTCCAGCTGGGTGCCAAAACAGAATAAACTCTTGAGCCAACCGAAGCTCATTTGTTCCCCCATTTTCCCTGAGGTATAGCTGAAAATCAAGCCACAAACCAACCTGATTCCACAACCTGCCACTTGAGCCCCAGGCAATCGGGTGCTTGTGAGCCTCGGTGGTAAACTTCTGTGCCATGCCTCCCACCACCTGCCATCGTGACACCCAGGTGGAGAGTCATGGAATAACCAAACGTGTGTGGGACCGTGGCCATATTTGGGGCTGGTTTGGAAACGCACTAATGTGGGTAAAACAATAATAAACCATCCCCCAAATCACCATAAATGGGTGGTATAAACCATTCCAAAATGGGTGGTTTATTATTGTTTTACCCATATCATCCGGAGGTTCACTCATGTTTCCGGAACCAACGCATTCAACCCACTGTATTAAACAACGAGAGGGGAAAGGACGCCGTTGTGGGACTTGTTGGTGTGATGGTCATCCAAGAACCAGGGATCGGGTACAATGAGATCTTTCACTACTAGATCTAGATTGAATAGATGGTGCCAAACTCCTTGTTTGTCTCAGGGTCCGCACGCCATTTTGACCCATAAAGTGTTGCTGCAAAAAACGATGTTCTCTGGCGAGATCCCTGCTCTTGTTCTCCAAACGCTCACAGGTGGCAAAAACAAAGCCCAAGCTTGAAGAGTTTGATCAGGTCTTGGGTATTTTTGGGTGATCCTGAGCCCTACCAGTACGATAAAGATTTCATTTCTGGGCCCCCCCAACAAAATGCTCGACTTTAACTTCAGTACTGCACAAACAAATGGCGAGCGATTTTCCTCCGTGAGAAACAAATGTCAAGCGAAATTGTCCTTTGCGAAGCATCTGTACTTTCATGGATCTGTGGGCTTTGCGCTCACCGTGCTTCTTCCTAGGCTTCACCTTGGGCTTGACAGCCTTCCCTTCCGTCTCCCTCTCCTTGCTTCTTCCTCCACGCCACCGCAGGGTGGTCCTTGGGCTTCACCGTGAAATGTCGAGTTGAACCTGAGACGGAGCACGTTGCGCTCCAAGGCCTTGGGTGAGCCACATCCTACAAGAAAAAATGGCTTGGAACCCCCTCCAGAAATCGTCCCACTGCCCTTCAAATAGATCTGTGTGCGCCACTTTCGCTTCTGCTTGTCCCACTTCAACCCTGGCACTTCACTGGGTGAAGTTGGCGTCCTTAGGCTTTGGCTGGCTGAGGAGGCCTTTCTTGACAAGCTCTGCACGGAAGGCCGATGCCGCCTTGAGAGCTGCTGCATCGGCCTGGGCCTCGGTGAGGCCTGGGCCCATGAACTTTTTTACGGCAAAGCGTCGACTTGCTTCACCGTTTCTGGTTCCTTTCCAATCAAGCTTGGGGAACCTGACCCTCCAGGCCATGATGGTCCTGCACCACAGGACACATGGAACACCGCTTTGCTTGGCGACATTCTTCCTTCTGAACAGATATGGCCTCTGTGCCAGGGGGTTCCATTGCTCTTGCGGATCCGACACGCCTGGGGTTCTATTGGGCACCCATGGAAGCGGGAAGACATATGTACTGCGTTCACCATCTAAAAGTGCCATTACACTGCGACACCTTGTATGAAAGAGATCAAAACACCTAAAGTACCTAAAGGGACCTGAAAGGCACCCTTTCAAGGGCAGTCTACCACCATCCCCCAAACATATGTTGACATCCAACTCCAAGGCGCCTCCGCCTGTTCCTCCTCCAACTTGGCGATCCTTGGAGAAGCAACCCCACTGATCCATGACGAAATTTGGGATCCCCATTGCGGTTGAACGGTCAGGGAACAGAAAAATGGGACAGCTTACGGGGTTGAATCTCCAGGTCAGCATTACAGTTAAACTCTGAGTTTTGCTGCTAGAATTCCATGTCAGAATTCCAAGTCGATGCTTAATTTTTGCACTCAGTATGGTTCATGTTGTTTCTGTACTCCCATGTGTGTTGATTATATTACAGTAATTGTATATACACAGACGACGAATGATATCCATTCCATTCGATTGCTATCCCCATTTCCGTTGATAAAATCCACTTCAATCCCCATTGTGGATGGTTGGCCATGCCTCCGTACTTGATGGCTTTTTTCATCCCTCAACATCCTATCCTTCAGTCCTTCCCTAAGTTCAACCCAAAAGCTAGGATTTAAATGAAATCTCTAGCTTCTACTCGTTTTTCCTAGTCCTCAACCCTCTGGTAATCAAACATGGCTGGCTGGAAACCCCCCATTTACATCATTTATAGATGGTTTTCCCAGCAAACTAAACCTCCCTTTAGTTCGCGGATTTCCCAGCCGGCCATGTTTGAGGACACCGTTGCGGGCAACAAATCTCTCCCGTCCAGGGCCCCCATTCGTCATTCAAGTCTCGCATCTTCGGACCTCTCGATGTCGTGCTCCGCGCGATCTCGCACCTGGCTGAGATCGGACACAATGGAGGAGTCTTCCAAGGAAAAAAACATGAGGGATTTGAGATTTTGCAATGAAAGAACTTTGTCAATTTTTGGGGGCCAACCAACAAGAACATTGAGATTTCAACAAATTAGTGTTTCAGCTTACCAAATTTGGGATTTGACCACAGCAAAACCAGCTGAAAATTGGATTGTAAAACCAAAATGTGTCAAATTGGTTGTAACTGGGACTAAACAACAAAGCTTTGTGGATTTCACCCACCAAAATGGGTGATTTCAGCAACCCAAATGGAGTTCAATGGATATTTTTTTCTAGGGGCACCCGAAATCTGCCCTCAGTCCTGGTAATTGAAAACGGCACAAAAAGGTCCATCTACAAACGACTTTATCATAGTGAAGATAGTGAAGATGGTGACTTCGCAGCCATGGATTCCCGGAGGATAATAACATAAAGCTTCCAGTGACTTTGTCGGATACACCCCCTATATCAATCTGATAATATTCGAACAGCTACTAGGAGGATCACCCCGGTGGTCGCAAGTTGCAAGTCCCCGTTTTTTCGGCGGGGTCTCCATTCTGAAAATGGGTGAACCAGCGATGGTTATGAAAACCAGTTACGATTCGCGGGGGGATCCTCCGTTTCTACATACCCGTTGATCATGAATGGAAAAATCAGGTGAGGATAGCTATAGTTGTTGTCAATGATAAGACGAAGTTCTACTAAGTTACTTATGCAAAGTTAGTTATGCTAAACCCCATCACAAACTCACCATGAATCCAGCCCAGCTGAAGAGACCATTTTACCTCGTGGATAGTGTGGAGATCATCATCATCAAGCGCCTCCTGAGCTGTAGAATTGCCGCTTGAAACCCATTCAGAAAAAAGAAAACTGCGACCTCAGAGTGTTGGTGAACTTTGGTGAGTTTTGGTGAATTGAAACTGGGTATCTCGAATCTGTCGTTGTCAAAAAGAAGCGCCTGTCGCCACTTCGAACTGGAGGGGGCACGCGCTCCGTGAAACTGGACAAGTCTAAGACAACGAACTCGAAACTTGAAATGCTCTGGGTATCATGGGGAACCTCAACATTTAAATAGGCATCAAATAGCCATATAGATCATATAGATCTGACTGAATGATAATCACAAATCACAAACCTAAAAATAGTTGTTATCATTCCGCCATTTGGAGATGATTCCAGCTCAAATGGTCACCTTCCGACCCCAGGCGGGGGTCAACCTTATCTTCATATAATTTTGAAAGGTGCCCAAAAAAAGAACGTGTGTCAAACTAGTTGTGTAGTTGCAGTTTCCAAAAGAAACAAAATGTGGCAAAACACCTTCTGAAATTACATGTGTATATATAATTACAGTACAATAATCAAAGAGTGTATACATATAATACATATATATACCATTTCTTGATGACATCCTCACACTTTGCGCCTGTTGCGCCAACATACCACCCATCCGAAAAGTGTGTCTCCTCCTTTCTCTCGGTATCGATGGCTTGCCTCGGGGTGAAAAAACATCAGGTGCCTAAAGATCAATGGGATCCTGTACCATGGGGATATCATGGGGTTATAACCTGAAATGGCTATAACTGGAGGTTTCCTAAAATAGGGGTACCCCCAAATCATCCATTTTCAGATAGGATTTTCCATTATAAATTATAAACCATCCATTTTTGGGTACCCCCATTTATGGAAACCCCCAACTGTATACTGTATCACTGTATAACCAACAAAACTCTAAGTTATTCCCGGAAGTGGCTTAAGGGAAGAAGTACAGCAAACCGCACTATTGTGGGTGAAAATCGATGACCATGATTTCCTGTAGATGTTCCCCTCAAATCAGTGCAGTGATTCTATCACCTACCATACCAACCATCGGAGAAAGTTGAAATCATTCCCCAACCCAAAGTATCACCCTTCAATATCTCATTTTGTTGCCAAATACCTTCTATTTGTCTAACCTCGCAATGGGAAATCCCAAGTTTGGTATTCCAACATATCATCTGTAAATCGTGGATGTCCCAAATATCAAACTACTTGGTGGTTTCGTCATAGGGGGATCCCCAAGTCACCATGGTTGTTCCAATACTAAGCCGTGGTCATCCATGACGACTAGACGATTTGGGGGTACCCCCATGACTTCGGAAACCTCCAAGCATCTCCTCCATGACATATCTTGGGAACTAAAAGATCCGTTGGACTCATGCCCCACAATACCACAGTATTTGGTTTAATCTTTAACTCATTCCGGACTCATTCATATATTAAGGGCCATGAACTATCCAACTATCCCTAATTACCATTTTATTGGTCATAAATGATCTAGCGTATCGTCCAACTTACCTTTTGATTACCATTAATATTCCATTAAAATATTTCATTATTTCCTACTCTATATATATATATATAATCATTAATATTCCCTCAATCCCATGTTATTGTTATTGACACCAATGATCAAGATCATTATGAATATGCCATAATAGTAACATTATCATGGATCTTTATAATCATTGATCACCATTAATACTCCACTAATAGTTCATGATTTTTTACTACGTTACATATATGTAATATGTAATTCTGCATAATATATATATATATATTCTGATATTGTAATAATCCTATTACATACAATTATACATATATAATTCCATAATTCTATTATTTTATTATAGAACAATATAAATCCCATTTTGCCATTAAAAAGATGGACCAATCTCCCAACCCCCACCGTGACGCTCTGGCGCCTCAGGGCCTCCGAAAGCTCCTCGCGCTTCGTCTTGGAGGCAGCCTTGGCCTCGTTCAGCGCCACGTGCGCCACGTCCCAGGCGCCCTGGGACGGGGGCAAAGTGGAAGTCACTATGGGGAGGATATGGGATGATACCCTCTGGGAAAATGATGATTTAATGGGATTTTATAGGGATCTTAATGGGATTTTAATGGGATGATACCCTCTGGTAAACTAACATAACTATGGAAAATCCACCATCTTTCATGGGAAAATCCACTATAAACGGCCATGTTCAGTAGCTATGTTAGTTTACCAGAGGGAAATGGGATACTTTAATATGGCTAACTCTGGTTGATTGTGGTTAACTCATGTTAACTATGGGAAACTATGGGAACTATTCTGGTTGATGATGGAAAATTATGGTGAATTATGGGAATGAGGGTGAATTATGGACTTTTTTCTATACATATTAATTGTTATACATGCAACCAATATAATCACTATAGTTCAATGATAGTCTAGGATGGTTTTATATGGCTTTATTTATGATGAGAGGCGTGCTGGAAAATCCACCAGTTATAGAGGATGTTCCCAGCTATAGACCTCCATTTATAGTAGATTTCCACTTGCCATGTTGGATTACCGGAGGGTACATATCGTTAAACCATTGTAAATATCCTGGGACCCAATGATGGTTAATTAACATAGATATGGAAACCCAATGGTCCCATTGTTTGATAAGTACCCTGATACATACTATCTGGCTGAATTTCATCATGATTCGCTAAGCTAAGGCTGAAATAAGACCTTTTGGGGATGACGCCCCTTACCAACCATTTAATCATCATTCCAATGACGTCACACTTACGGTCATTACAATTAATTCAGACACATCCAGATACTACTAAACCATGGTGAATACCCTGGGGGTATTTTAACAGAACTGGTCATCCTGGGTTTCGTTGCTTGTAGCACATGCATGTCTGCGCTTGTATGGTTTCAAGATCGGAGAATGGTCCATGATGCTATTCCAGCCATCTTCTATTGCCAGGGCGTGCCCCTCTTTGCACCATCCTCTCCAACAGGCGGGGTATGTCCCAAAATTGGTACCCCAAAATACCATGGTTTTTTGTATCATGGTTGGACAACCCCAAATCCATGAGTCACGAGTCGAATTTCCCATGTGTGATGCTTAAATCCGTTCTTGATCATGATGTTTGATGATCAAAAACATGTGCTTTCATGGTAATTCCACCCATTTTCAGAGAAAGAGAGAACTCTGAAGCAATCACCTTGGCCGCGTCCATTTTGCTTCTCAAAGCCGTGGATTCTTTGGTCTCGCTCTTGTGATGGGCCTGGTAGAACTCCCTTAGTCCGGGCAGACCTTGAGGGGCCGCCCCAGTAACCTTTGATACTGTTGGGAAAGACACGACTGTCGGTTGTTAATCCCCCTTGGGTGACATGCACTTCTTGAATGGAATCACTGCAATCTCACCCTGAATCCACATATGTTTGCTGCTTTTCTTCACTCATTTCTATTGCTTATCTCTCCAGAAAAAAAATGTTGCTACATAGCGCATCCGCTGAGTTTAACTGGGAACCCATATTTATGGCCACATCCAAGTGCAGAAAATCATCCCCAACTTTGAGAGTGCCATATATGAAATTTTACCGGGCTTACACTTCTTTTGTTTGTTGCAACTTGGTTCCAACATGTTCTACCATTTGAACGTTAAACCATGCGTCAAACCCCACTTCTGCTGGAAATCCCATGAGGTTTCCCCATTTTTCGCTGGTGAAATCGACCAGTCTTGCTGGAGAAACCTGAACAAATCCGTTAATTTTTAGTGCCAAGCTTCAAGTGTGCCTTGGCGCTCTTCAGCCGCTTGTCCGCCTCCTGGACGGATGCTATCTACGGCTCGCCCCAGTGCCAGGCGGAAATCCCAGCTGTATGCCTTGAAGTTATAGCAATTTGAATGGGGAAAAAAAAAAGTAATAAAGAGAAACCATCAAGTTTAGGGTAGTCTATTTTCAGACAAACCCTGATCAACAATGAATTATGCTAATGATCTCGATTTGTCTGCTATATCCATCATTCTCAAGAATATCTAGTTCACCAAACTAATAGATCGATCAGCAGTGGTGAAGAATAGTGATGAGAAAAAAACAGAAGAAGAAGAAAATGTATATATATATATGCAGATATGTATATATATATATGTATATATATATAGTGTGTAGACAACTGTAGTTATATTTGGGGCTCTGAGACTCGCAATTGGGTTTTGTTCAGGATCGTCCCGGCGAAGGATCCTGCAAAGGAGACAGCAGCCGTGGGGGATCTGAATGGAATCCTGCATCTACATACATTTATAAACACAAAAGAAATAGAAAAGTGATGTGTGACTCTTTGAGTGGGATTTTACCTTTCTATCATTTTTGGGTGGTGAATAGAGTAGATAATATACGAAAAGAATTCAAAGATATAGATATCATGAGATATCTAATGGCAGCTTTTAGACAACCACCCAAGTTGGCTGCAGTCACTTCGAGACCGTCACCGGCCTTGAAGATGTGGTTCTTGGAATGCACCACTTCCAACGATTCCTCAGTCGCGGCGTAAGGTTCTCCAAGCTGTTGGATGCAACCAGGTGTGACTGAGACTGTGCAACAAATGTCCAACCTGGGAGCCAACAAGAAGGGCATGGAAAAAAAAAACGATCCATGGTGAGATGACAAATCATTTCTCCAAATCTCTTCCGAATTATGAAAACGCTGAAAATGGTGACAGTTTCTCGTGATTTTTTGGCAATTTGCAGATGTTTGATATGTGTCAAATTTGGATTATATATGGAAAAGAAACTGATCCTGGTTCATAGCCAACCAAGCTAAACCAGTCCATTGCACCTCCCAAACAAAATGGCCCTTATATATAAGATCAAAACATGGTTCAAGCCATCAAAAAATTAGAGTTTGATCTTGGTAAATTAAAAAATAACAATATATAATGTGACAAATCAATCTCAAATGTGGAAAAAAAGCAAGGCAAAAGGTTCCCAAAATGACCTGAAAATTGAGGCCAAGGGGAAGGGTAGAAACATTCCGAAACCTTCCAAGGATCAAAGGTTTCAGCCCATGCCTAAAACTCGCAATGTTGAGAAAAGAAAAAATTTAAAAAAAATAGTGTTAAACATCTTAATGTGTGTGTCTATATATATATATATATATATATACAATGTAGAATATATATGTATATATATATATATGCATAAATACAATGTATATGTAGAATATATACAATGCCAGCCTGGTGGCCCCAGCCCCAGTATGGGTTCTCATGCTTCTGGCTGGGAGCGGGCCGGCAGGAAGAGCCTAGGAGCCGCGACTGCTGCCAGCGCCATAGCTTGCCGCCTCGGCATAGTAGCCGCTGTAGTCGGACTTGGCATGCGTCTGCTTCTTGTCACCAGGCCCCTCTCTGCGCCGCTTTGGCGAGGCATCGGCACGCCCTCCCTTCTGCACAGTTGGATCTTGGCCCGATCCTGTGCCCGGCGCCTCCTGCGGCGCTCCCTGTTGCCGCGGCTGCGCTTTGGGCCGCCCCCAGTCTTCCACTGTTTGAAGCGGTGGAAGTGGTCCTGCAGGGAGTCTTCTTCGTCTTCCTCAGTAACGACGGCATGAATCAAAGACCTCAGGTGTGGATGGCATGATGAAGTACACTAAGCACTATGGCGCGTAAACATGTTGAGAAGCACAATGCTAGCATGCAAAAATATCATCGAGAATAAAAGCATTACGCACCTTTTATCCATCGCACAAAAGTTAAAGACGCACCCATCCAAAACCGCAGATTCTTCCAGTCTGCGGGATGATAGGGCTCCAGCTCCTTGCCACAAAAGAGCCCAACAAAAAATATCCAATGTTATTTATAGGCAGTTTGCGTGCCTTCGCGGAATCGAACTGGAGGCACGGCCCGCGATGGCCAAGACTGCGCCCGCGAATGAGTTCTACGCCTTCGCAGGTTGCACAAGTGCAAATTCTGAAAAAAGACAGGCTGACCCTGGGGGCGGGACGCTTGATCGACAGCTGCGCCGAATCTCTGAAAATGAATTGGTGCCCACTTCCATGCCTCTTCGATGGAGGGGTGTAGCCTTACAGGTCGTCAATTGGTACCCTTGAGTACGTTGCACATCATAATATACGTGCGATAAACATAAACATGCGGGACTTCAAAATGCAATAAAAGCGTTTGACAGCTCCGAGCAAACCGAGCTTTCGACGTACACCCAGATCGGTGGGCTGAAGCGTCAAAACGCATTCGACATAGGGTGCCCAGCTGGCGTCCGGAGCTAGCCTGCTGGAATAATTTGACGAAGCTTTAAAAAAAAACATAGCATGCAGACTTCTAGTTTTCAATGGCTCCAGCGGGAGGCTGGAGGCCGGGCTCGCTGGAAAACGGCTGCCACGATTTTTCTTCTTTGCACGGGCTGGCAACATGCTTCCCAACAAAAACCCCCCTATGCTAACTATTATTAACTACACGACAAAAGCATCCACCGGCGGCCGGGCCTCCAGCGCTGGCACCAAGGCTGCAGGCGGCGAGAATCGGACCTGGAATGAAAAGGATGACAACGCAAAAACACGATGTAAATGACTGTGCAAATGACAATGGAGTGGTATTATAGCTTTCGAATGCAAAAAATGAAGGGCAAAAAGATGAGCCAGGAACCCTCTAAAAACATACGTAGGCCTCGAATAGCACAGTGGCAAGACTGGCTCCGCAGTCTTGCTGGAGGTGGCGACGATAGCGATCAACTTTAAATGCCATATTCTTGAAAATGCAAATGACGATGCAAATGACGATGCACCAAATAACAACTGCCGCTTTCGAATGCAAAAAATGAAGCACACCCAATGAGCCGAGCCAAGCGCACTCGAAGCCTCCGAAGATGGCTTCAGGTAGCAAAGGCAGAGATCTGACACAAAGAGCAGCGGCTGAAAATGCTGTACAATCGCATCTCACACTGCCAACGAATCAAGAATTCCGCAACTGCTCCTTTTTCCGCCCTCTTCAAAAATGTGGTCACGCCGACTGCGCGCAGCAGTAGGCCTCCAAAGCCAGCCTGGTGCGGCGGTGCCAGAAGGCTGCCGCGGCTGCGAAAAGCGTCCCCGTCACCGGCCCGCCGGCGCTGGCAGCGCGCATCCGCCAGCTGTTCGCTGTCCAGACCGCCGCCCGCAGCTCGGCCGGCAGCTTGTAGCACGGCAAGGAAGTCACCGCCAGCTCGTCCAGGTCGTTGCTGTCCAGCAGCACCTGCAAACCGAGTTGGATGCAACGCTGGATGCAATGCACTTTGACAAGCTAACCCTACTCGCGTCCCGCCTCTTGCAGCCAGGCGCCGTAGGTGACGGCATAGGAAGTGGAAGAGGTGCCTACAGTAGTGGGCTATTGCATTTTGGCTCCGTGTGAGGAGGCTTTAGACCTGCAGTGCACTAACAGCCTGCAGGCCAGTGACTAAGAGGAACTCTTTGCACTTTCACCTTGAGTTGGTTCTGTCTCCGTGAGCAAACCCTGTAAGGCTACCAGCTTCCAGCAGGTGTTCGAGCCCGCGTGGGACCACTATGTATACATGTGCATATGCTTCCATCATCCATCACTTTTGCTGTGACGTATAAAGAAATTGATCCCTGTACCCTGCGGGCTCAAAAACATGTTGTGCCACTCTCTGCCGGCGNCCATCATCCATCACTTTTGCTGTGACGTATAAAGAAATTGATCCCTGTACCCTGCGGGCTCAAAAACATGTTGTGCCACTCTCTGCCGGCGGCGGCGGGGTGATCTCAGCAAAGGCTTCAAATAGCATCGAAAAAGTATATGAAAACGGCTTCTAAGCTTGTTGCATTTCAAATCAGCCCCACGGGCAGCGACAGTTTGCCCGAGTGGTCTAAGGGGGNNAAATAGCATCGAAAAAGTATATGAAAACGGCTTCTAAGCTTGTTGCATTTCAAATCAGCCCCACGGGCAGCGACAGTTTGCCCGAGTGGTCTAAGGGGGCGGACTCAAGTTCCACTAGTGTAAACTGCGTGGGTTCAAATCCCACAGCTGTCACTTTTGGTTTTGCCATTGTCTTTTTGTGATGTGTTTCATGTGCAAGNNNNGAGGCCTGCCTCGAGGCCTGCCTCGAGGCTTGCCTCGATGCCCTTGAGGCCTGGCCTTGAGGCCTGTCGAGGCTTGCCTCGAGGCAAACGCACTTAGGCCCGATCGCGGCTTAAAATTCTTGCTCATTCCACACACATGCTTGGCAATATTGTATATGTATTTAGTGGGGACTCCAAGAATAGTATTGTGT